>JAGDQP010000013.1:174068-189454 GCA_022664845.1 Lepisma saccharinum
TATGTGATTTATATATATATATATATATATATATATATATATATATATATATATATATAGTTTTGTGTTTTTTTTTCGGGTGCCGCGGGAACAACTCGATGATACAGTTCTTCATCCAGTGGTATTTTCTCCCTGCATCTGGATTAAACGTTACTAGCCCCGCTGCCAATGTAAGCTGGATATCTGCCAATGTCGTCACACAATGCCAATGTAATGTAGCCCAGTTTAAGGTACCGAGTTTGTAAATTTTGTGTAATGTATGTGGTTAGACTCCTACTTCTGTTTGAATTCGAATTTTATTTGTCTTTGAGGCATCCAAGGTTCAGGCCGGGTTAGGGGAGGAGAAAGGATTTGGGAAGGGGTCGGTCAGGGCCTGAGTTCAAGGTACCATCCCAGCGTTTGCCAGGGGTGGTTAAGGAAAACCTTGGAAGAACGTGAGTCAAGGTGGTCGCTCGTTGGGATCGACCCTAGGATCTCCAGAAAGCTCAGCCAACGTTTTACCACTTAACTCGGGCCCTACTTCTGTTAAATGAGTAGCAAACCATGTTACGTGTGTTCAACGAGTCTTCTGTTCGTTTCCTGCTGGTGCCGTTTGGATAGGCCCCACTGGACAAGAGTGGTGAACAACTGTGGATTCACCTTACCCAAGGAACCTTCAGATCACAAACTGACCTCCGAGAAGAACGCTAATCAACATTGAATATATTACTAATAATGGCAAATTATTAATCGCCTATAATTTTGCGATTGTTTTGACTTTGATAAGCAATGATAAACAAGATATCCATTACGTAGCAGATACTAAGTTGAGGTGTTATGGTGAAAGAAAGTTTTGGCTATCGTGGAAATATCATATCCTGTAAGTTAGATTTCTAGTGCTACAATAAAGTTAGCCTTTCTATTCTTTTACCCATAATGTCATCCTGATTGCAAGGGCTCATGATGGATAATGTAATTAATTGAATGGACAATTCAGTTTCAGAGTCGTCTACGGTCACTGCCCGCTGCACGGAATCCTTTTCTTCACCACCACATTTTCCTCCTCTCCGCGGCCCGTAATTGATCACACGGTTACGTCATGATTCTCCATCCCCACCCCGTTCCTGTCACTACTGCTGCACTGTTGTTACCAGACGGAAGCTTTCGAAACTGTCCATTTGGCGTAGGCAGGATAATGCCTTAACCACATTGCAAAAGAGAGGGAGAAGTGGAAAATTCCGTGGATGAAAATAGAATATTCTCTACAAGAAGTAGTACAGAAAACGTTGGAGTTGTTAATGATAAAATATTTGTAATTATGAGTCTATTTTTTGTACGATAGCACAAACAGTATTAAATTATTAATTTAGCTGTAGAAAGGAAAAGATTTGCAAAGCATATAATTACTACAACTGTAATTTTACGCTTCAGAGTAATTAAAAATACGTTCCTCTGAGCACCGTGTAACTACATAAATTTACTTATTGTAAGATGTGGCTTTCTTTATTTCACTAACAAATTCTCCGTTTCCTTTGAAAGATCGTCTAAATGTGATATACTTAAATTATAAGTGGACTTTGTTTTATTGATGACATTGATAAGTTTTACTTAATTGTTTCAAGAATTCGCTTTGAAATTTTAAGTTCTAAGCATGATTTGAATGTTTTTTTCCTTAGTAATTGCAACCGGAGAAAGTTGCTTTCATAAAGTAGAAACTAGGGTAGAAAATCAGCAGCTATGGATATGGAAATATATTGTCATATGTAGCCATTTTCCGTCCATTTCTGGATGAAGACACTCCCCATTTTTCTCCACAGATCTCGATCATCTTCTGTCCTCATCTGTGTAGGTCCTGAAAACAAAAATGATTTCATCTTCTTATCTTGCATTTGTACGTCTTTTAGGTAGTTTTTTTTATCTGGTAATCCAATGTAAAACATTTGTCGTCCATCTTCCTTCTGTTTGTCTAGCTATGTAACGGACTTATCTCAGCTTCATCTTTTTCGTAGTCTTCTACCTTTGTTTGCGAGCGAATCCATTCAGTTGTTTTCCTGTCCCTCATACTTATTTCTATCAGGCATCTCTCCATAACTATTTGTGTAACTTAATCTTTGAGTCGTTTTTTAGGAGTGCCCGGGACCGGGAGTGTTACCACCTAGAGTACGAAAAATTCAACACCGGAAACTTCCTAACAATAATAACAACACATGGAAATAGTATCATATCCAGGAAAAGAACAAAAATATCGCCGGAGGGGTACAAATCCTGCTCCCCTCGGAAATACTATTTTGAAATAATTTTGTATTTAAAGTATTAAACAGTATAAAATCTTTTAAAACTCTCAAAGTTCCCGAATATAAGCTCATTTCTCAATGACTCACAAATTACAATATTTATTGACTCAATCCACAGGAACTACACCCGGTCACCGGATCAATTAAGTCAAACTTCAATCACCAGGACGCCAGATCACACAAAGTCTGTCCGGGATGTCGAGACCGGGTCCAATTTCGGACAGGGCCACTGGGTCTCCGAGTCACTAGTATGTCCGGATCAGCACAGGTGACCCGGTTTCAGCTCTCCTAAGTTAGTACTTGAAATGCGGACTTAGTATGTACGAGGAAATAAGTCAAAACGAAGATTTCTACGACCTGAGGCAAAAATGCCTAAAGGCCATAAATACAATACATTAAATACAATTTAGTTCAATGATACTAAGATTTCTATACTGCAAATTGCAATAGTTGTAGATTAAATTTTGTCTTCAATAATACTGTACTTATTATTTTTTAGTGTGAAAATTCATGCATGGTTAAAAATATATGTGTATTTCTTATTTGTGTACCTTCTCTTCTCTCTTTTATTTTTCAATATTTTCTCAGGTTGTTAGCTTGGCGGAACATTTTCTTCAGAAGCTAAGAATAGTAAACTTTTTTCCTCTTTTCTTTTCAACCTCCACTCACTTCCATACTGTAATTACACTACAAAATCAGAGAACACAATAATCAACTTCAAAATATTTTTTTCCCAAAGGAATTTTGCGCTTGCCACAGTAATAAATCCAAGATGTTAGATTGTCTGCAGTTCAGGTCTGCAAAGTCCTTCCCTAAATACTAGATAGACAATGCACTGGCTTGTGAGCAATGAGCATGAATGGTGCGGAAAGAATTTGTGACATCTGGACAGAAAGCCAGGCGAGCTCATTCCTCACCCTCTGTTTACGCCCGGAGACAAAATTGACGCGTGAAGAAAAAGAAAGCCAAACCAAAATAAAAGATACATTTTTATGGTGTATATTAGAAACACGGAAATTACTTTATGTTGAAGAAAATTGAAGTAATGATATATTTTGTATGGGTCTCGGGTGCGTGCTTGCAAAATTAGGAGTCATTAACTTCAGTACTTTCTGATTAATTTTAATAAAAAGTTTACATGTTTCTGGATAGGGGAAACCATTTGCTGTTCCAAGGGTGAGAATTCGCCTTAAGTCCCATCTTTACAAGTTCGCTTAGGACTTCATAACTCAATCAAAACGTAAGAACTGTTATTCGTACCTCCCCCTTTGAAGATTACCCCATTCCAACAAGAGGCGCTTACTGAAAATTTTTAGTATATACGTACAGTGGTGGACAAAAGTGTTGGAATAAAGCGTGTTTTGCCTTCAATATTACTACAATTGTGTATATATTAAAGTTAACAAAACATAAATTGTAACAAATTTATTTCACTAAAATAATGAAAATAATTTTAAATGGAAAGTAAAACTTAAATGTAATTTGTGAGGATTTACAAAGGAAAACAAATTTTATACGGGAAAAGAAGTATTGGAACACCTTTAACTCAGGTAATTCAAAATTTTGTAAAAGTCCTTTTTCTCCATGTAACCGTTGAAAGTTTCTTTGGCATTGAATGAACATATCTCTGAGTCAATATTGAACATTTTAGCCCATTTTTTCGTAAGAATATCCTTCAGTTATTCTCTAGTTCTAATTAAATGTTATCTGGCCCGGTTTTCGGGTTCCTTCCATCTATTCTCGATGGAATTTAAATGAAAACTCTGAGCGAAGGTCTTCGATGTATGAGATGTGCTCCATACAATCCACTACAAAACAGTTTCTGCAGCCTACGTTGGGTCATTATCTTGGAAATCAAAATCATATACTTTAAGCCAAATTTCAGCACTCCCCTTAAGATTTTTCTAGAAAATGTGTTTAAATCCAGACGTACCCACTGTATTTTCTAGAAATATAAGTTCCGTACGTCATTAGAGACTATAGGACTCCACACCATTGCACTTACTCCTCAGTGCTTGACCCTGCCTACTGTAGTTTGAGGATCCCATTCTGTAAGTGGCCAGGTATAACGCTAGGGTTCCAAGAAGGAAATCATTTGCAAGTAAAACAAATCCGAAAATAACATTATCAGTTTTCAGATGTATTTGTGTAAAAGCAATGATTTCTGGGACAAGTTATATGGTGAGATAAGTGTAGTTTAAACGTATACCGTGGTGATGGCAGACTGTTAGTATGGAGAATGCGCAACGCAGAATGGGACCCTCAAAACATCATACGCAGTTTCGAACAAAATGAAGCAGCTGCAGTGGTTTGAGGCTATATGGTGCATGGAAGTTGTATTTACAGAATACGCAATGCGTAAATTTGGTTTTAAATTCATTTTGCAAGAAAACCGTAAAGAAAGTACTGGGAAAAATGGGTCCTGGGAAATACGATTTTGATTTCCAGCAAGATAACAATTCGACGCAGAGTGCAGAAATTGTCTCTCAGTGAATTGTATAGAACACACCTCACACTTTGAAGACCTTAGCTCAGAGTTTTCATTTAAATTCCTTCGAGAATAGATGGAAGGAACCCGTAAGCAGGGTAAGATAACATTTAATTAGTACCAGAGCGTAACCGAACCGAAGGAGATCAGATGTGTTCATTCAATACCAAAGAAACTTTCAAGGATTACGTGAAAAAAAAAAAAAATGATTTTTTCGATGTTTTGAATTACCTGAGTGTTCCAATACTTTTATTCAGTTATGAAACTGTTTTTTCTTTGTATATCCTTATAAATTGTATTTATGTTGTAGTTACCAACTAAAATATTATTATTTAAGTAAAATAAATTTGTGTTGCAATTTATGCTTTGTTTAATTTATTACATAAAGTGTTGTAATGACGTTTAAGGCAAAAATCACTTTTTTTGTCTTCTGCTGTATGTAGGCTTTAAAAGCTCACATCGGCCAATTAAAAATATACCGAAACTTAGTGTCACACTCAACTTACTGTAAAAATATGGACGTTTATTGAAAATTGCTAATAAAGACTTAAGAATCTCATATAGATCACCTGGCAAATTTCTGAAACTTCTTGTCACGGATTTTTTAACATACTGTACTCACTGCAAAACTTTTAGCATTTATACATTACAAGACGACGACTCTGCGAATGCTGCTAAAAGGTACGCTGAAAGAGTTGCTCAAATGTTGAATAAACCTAATCAAACGTTCTATACTAACTCAAATAACAGTTCTTTGTAATTCCCCACCCTCCAGAATATTGGGACAGCACTGCCATATTGCCCATCTTGTCGGACGTAGAAAGTGTGCCTATCGGCAGTTTCTATGAATCCGAGTGTACATAAAAGTTATCCGTACAGAAAGAAACAATAGAGGTTCACTGAGCGAGATCATGCATATTTCAGTTCAATTGGGTTTGATTAATGTATTTCTTTGTTTGAATATTGTTATTAATAATTTTTGTATCAGTGAATCCAATATACGTTAGAAAACCCATTCCAATATGAAACTACCGTATATAAGCTCCATTTTCCGAAAGTATTCAAGATAACAAAACGTATGTAACCGAATATTTATTTTTACTGACGATTTGTGGAAGCAGTGAAGGTTTCTATAAATATATATCTGTGGAATGTAGCAGTTCAACGTTTAACTGTTTGGCTTGTGATTCCATTTAACTCCGCTTCATTCCATTTTGCTTTAATTTCCCTGGAGGACTGCCATTTCTCATCAGAGAAAAAAAAAGGAAGAATAAAAAAAACCTCACAATTTACATCTGTGAGAGTAATATGAATGTTCGGTTGCTTTGTTTCTGTAATTTCCTTGGGACAGTTTGTTGACGCAAAACTTTTATTGAGACATTGGGCAAGGTTTTGTCTGATTCTTGTGTAAAGTTCACCTTCACTTTTTTTTTAAGCAATTTGAACTAAAGAGAATAAAAAATCCCCTTCTTATTTGGGTTGGTAAGAAATCAAACAGGTTATGATTTTTAAAAAAAATATTCATAAGATGATCCCGGAAAGGAATATATTATTATCTCACATTGTTGTTTATATACATAAACGGCTTGAGAGTACTTGTAAGAGTTTTAACATCTAAATATGAACCTTCTGGAGTCCTGGTTAACGCCATGCCGAAAAGAAATGCAAGTTGTTCTTCAAATTGTAATGAAATTTCATGTTCTACAGCATTACATGAAGAATTGTAGTCTATTAATATTTAACTAACTCTATGGCTTATGGAACTCGCAAGTTCATCGCCGCAATAACAAACGTTCGCCATTGGATTCTATCCTGGGCAGTATCAAGCCAGTTTTCATCACGAACACCTACTTCTCGAAGATCTCTTCTAATATTGTCCTCCCAACGACGTCTCGGTCTTCCCAATGGCCTCTTTCCATCGGGCCTTCCAACCAGGATAGAATATAATCTTCGTTTTTCCCCCATCCGAGCTACATGGCCTGCCCACCTTAGTCGTCTCGATTTCATTATTTTTACAACATCTGGTGAATCGTACAGTCCGTGGAGTTCTTCATTATGCAGTCTCCTCCACTCTCCAGTCATCTCGTCCCGTTTCGGCCCATATATCTTTCTCAAAACCTTATTTTCAAATACACGTAATTTATGTTCATCTGCTAGGGTCGTACTCCAACTTTCGCAACCGTAAAGTATTACCGGCAGAATAACCGTTCTGTATATTTTTAATTTCAATTTCCTTGATATTAATCGCGATGTTAGAAGTTTTTGGACTGAATAGAAACATGCGTTCCCCGATACTAAGCGACTTTTTATTTCTTCAGTGACCTCATTTTTGCTTGTTACGTATGCTCCCAAGTATTTAAATTTGTTTACTTTCTCTATGACCTCATCCCTAATTCTTATGTTTTTAATTCCTTCATTCCCTGTGCTTCGGCTTGTTATCATGTATTTTGTTTTATCTATGTTTACCTGTAGACCTATCTCATCGCACGCTTCTACTAAGACATCGGTGTTGCTTTGTAGTGCATCTATATCGTCCCCTATTAAATCTACATCATCCGCGTATACAAACAGTTGATTCAAACCATTCAATGATAGTCCCTTTTTGTCCCCTTTAATTTTTAAAATCGCATATTCTATTAATATAAATGGTGTTAATATTAAGCTTAGCTAAACTCCTGTGTTTATTATGAGCAGTTAGAAATATTTATATGCAGCGAAGAGAGAGAATTAGCATTGTGGCAAACATTTTTTTTATTCTTATTATTCACTGCAATATGTTATCCAGACATTGCATGTTTATTATTGTTGTCATCATTACTCGGTCGTGGTTCGCAATTTGCCAGTTTGGGAGCCAAAACGGATTTCAGCCTGCATTGTTAAAATTGTTTGCTTGAATAAGCTTTTTTTTTTTTTTTTTTTTTTTTACGATATACGTAAATATAAAATTCTGAAGAATTCTATAAATAATTATTTGTATCAGAAATAATGGGCGAAGGAAAGTTTTCGTGATTACGGAATAAACCAACTAATATCTGTTTCTCTTCTGTCAGGCAGCTTTCTCTTTCGTACGTTGTTAGAATTCGATGTTTGTATATTAGCATTGTAAGGCGCACAGATCTTGTAGTTGGGACTTATTTTTAGGATGACAGTTCTTTGTAAGAAACTGCGTAGGAATGAACGAACAACGTCTTTATCCATCCTGCCTCTCGACTATTTTCGCATGGATGTTAACATTTCATAGTTTTCTCCTATGTTTTCTCAAAGTTTTCCATGGAAGTAACTGAGAAGTTACTTGAACATTAATGCGTAGAACATATAGTAAGTACTGTAAATAGAAATTTGCCGCTTTATATTTGGATTCAGTTATGTAATTCGGAATCAACTCCATTGTCTTACTTCTGTACTAGAGCAAATTTATCCAATCAATAAAAATGCAATTTTGCCACCAAGTATCCATAGTTTACTGATAGACTTAGTATTCGGAAGGTTCTTCGGAACGATTCCAATAGCCCCCCATTCTGACTGAGGGTTTTTCCTCAGCCTTACTAGGCAAATGCGCGTTGGTACATACCAATTAGGCTCTGGCTTACTACTGTCTTAACATCTTCTCCCCCACCCTATCCCTGCCTGAGCCGTAAATGCCTAAAGGCCATAAAATAAATTCAACTAAAATGTTGCCCCAAAGTTTTCTCAAATATGCACTAAAAGCAATGAACCTATCAATATCAACAATTAACCAACAAATGGTAATAGTACATTGTTACCTATGGATTTATTATAGCAGAATATACAAAACTTACTATCAAAGATTAGATTATACGCATTCAATTTCGTCATTAACAGAATAGACTAGCTTCAATAGAAGAACCATAAAAGTCTTAATGTGCTTAAAGATCCGGCCGCTTTCAGCAGAACACTAATAAAAATATGTGGACTTTATAACGAATTTACGATTTTCTATTAAATCTTGTTTAGTATATTCAACAACAATGGAAAACAAACTAAGGAGCGAAATCTCATCTATGAAATATGAGAAGTTTTCCACTGAAAAGAACGCTTTTCTTTTTTTTTTTATAAGAATGAGATAAATGTGAAATATTTAATACCTTCGCCCATGCGTATATGTGTGTTTTTAACATATAAATTATACTTTAAATATATATTTTAAATGTATACTTTAAATTATACCTTGCTTAGATTTTAAATACGATATTTTAAAGATCTTGATTGATTGAATTATTATTAATGTCCTAACAAGCGGTTAACTTCTAAAGATGAAACCTACTGATTTGAGTAAAGGGGACTCCCCGCAGGGAGTTGAAGTTGTGACCATGCACACACAAAGCGAGCTCACTAACCTCTCAACCAAGCCCAGAAAATCTTGACTAAGAACATCATAATGATATACATACCGAACGTTTACAAGTTTTGGGACATTCTAAAATAGTATTTCTTGTGACTTTTTTTTTTTTTTTTGTCTGAAACCTCTTACTGTTGAATTAAAGATTGATTATAATCATAATTTAAAGACTGGTTTACTTGCAACAATATCAAGGCAACTAAAAACTTTAAACGTAAAAATATATCTTGAAAGTACCTCCGACTTTGTCATTTTTCCCCTTAAAATTGCCAGTTTAAACTCTTGTGGTAGTATTGGTCTTTTTTCTTCCTGTATTTTTGAAAAAGAAAAATGTTCGATGTTGAATAATAAACTGATTTCTAATTTACATCCTGTAAATCATCCCTTTCGTGACAGAAGAGAAGAAATAGATTCTGAAACTCCTAACTTTTACTTCTGTCGGTCACGTAAAAGATTCACGCAAGGCAGGTACAGTTTGCATAACATATGTTCATTGGTTTTTTTTAAAATCATTTGGTTTGTTCGTCGAATATATAGCGGGATTACTTTGCTTTATACTTGGATTATAGAAGAATTTGATGTATGTGGAAATTAGATACAGGATCATCATCATCATCAGTGTTTAACAGATAGCGGCAATCTTTCAGAACAAATTCGTCTTTCTTCATTCGTTCTTCCAGGTATTTTTTTTTCATCTGATTTCTATCTAAACTTCAACGATCTTTTTTCCCTTCAACCATTCCTTCAATATGAAATGTTTACGTAAACTAAACCATATACATGTCTTAATCAACTTTTTTTTTTAATTACTAACTAGTTGATATTCCAGCATATTGGGGTGCGAAATTCTATTTTCCAAGTAAGTTTGTATAATTAAACGGAAACACGCTTTCTGATTGGCTGAAAGTTGCGACCTCTTATCACTTTAAGACGACAATGGACGAGTAGATTATATAATAAAATCAATTTTTGTATGTTTTGTTTTATACTCAGGGGGAAAATAACGATCGCACTGCACTGTAACAAGACCAACAACCAGTGCTAAAGGCTCATGCGATTGTGATTCATGTTGTTGAATTAGGCATGTGGCAAATTTATGTATTATAAAGCTGAAAGTGATTAAATTTTGCACTACTTACTTTTGTGTTTCATTGAAAACTAGTTGATTTGCACGTCCGTTGGTGCCGGGTAAATAAAATGTGTTGGCAACAGCCATCGGGACTGTCACCAATTAGCTTTGCTAGGGGTGTGTTACCTAAGATTAGTCGTTAGTTATGAATTGATAGTCATGCCAGATTTGACCACTTGGAGGTAGTCAACCCATCGAACAACATTGTACTGTGGGTTGCCGCGTGCTCTGCTTTTAAATTTTCTATTGTCGTTACCACCGCCATTAGAATTCAGTGGACAATTAGTTGGTCGATTATCTCTGAAGGTAATAATTTTAGAATCATAGTGATGTGATAACTTCCCAGCCCGGTCCATTGTCTGATCATGTGCGAAAAATCATTCCAAACGCAATGTTTCGCGATTCTGTAGGTGACTTTGGCCATAGTTGCTTTCTATGTATTCTTATGGAGCAGCTCACACTGGGCGACTTTATCGCTTGAATTTGAACAGGGTTGTCATTTTTTTTTCATTGTAGACATCTTTTTGCCACGACGTGTGAGGAACTGGGTAAGGAAGAAAGAGTCAGCCATATAATAAATTTTATCTCAGTCTGCTAACTTATAAATTATTTTCCAGAAGGTTGAATAATACCGAGCAGCAAACATATTTTACTTCTGGTTATTTTTTTATGTAATCGTACTCACTTCACGACCGATCTGAGGAAAATATTTTTTCCTCGGGTAGGCGAAACCTTTCTAAGTTGGTCTGCTGTGTGTATTTTGTTTGGATGCTTGGATCCATCAACATTTTTGTATTTGGTTGTAGATTGTTTCACGCAGGCACAGTGAAATCTGTTTTGAATGGTGAATTATTTTTAGTTAAACCATATTAAAATAATGAAATTCCTCTAAGTGACACATGTCATGTATGTATGCCGAGAAGTGGCATGTGTATCACAACTTCGCAGTTCATCAATCACCGGAACCAGCAATTCCATCAAGAAGAATCGATTGACAACCGGTAGTAGGTGTATAAGCAATTAAATTGCCCAAATATTAATCTAGGATGGACCCGTTTCAGCTTTCGTAGCCTCCGTGTTCTTATCACACTAATGCCATATTTCTGTGGTACTATCCTACGTCAACATACACTGCGATTTGTCGATCGACTAAGTAGCCTTGTGTGCGGATGGTTGATGTAATGATACTTTTGCGTCATTGTACTAAAGAAAAAAATATGAAAACTATTATCTTAAAAAGTTAGTTGTGTTACATAAATGATCCAGAGCCACCTCCTCCCCTTTCCCCCCGCTCCTAAATTGGTTCCATGGATCCCTAGAATTCGCGGATCACCAAATGGGAGACGCAGGGTATATCATCTCTTTGTTCAGGATTGGCAGGAAAGATTTTCCTCTCTCGCGAATGCCTCTTACTCTATTTGAGCTTTCATTTCTTTTTCACATTTCATGTCGTCGATTATTATGTATACTTCCCAAGTAGTTGAACCTGTTCCAATTCTCTTTTTCATCTTCCAATTTTAATATTCTTTCCTTTCGTGCAATCATGATTCCTTTTGTTTTCTGTATTATCCATATTTCTTGCTCTTCACAGCTTCTTACGATTTCCATCAACAGTAAAGAACGAAAGGAGAGTAATAGCGCATGAAGTCGTGCTCTCTGTAGACGTTCATAAAAGTTTTTTTTTTTGCCTCACGAAATTTCTTTTTCTTATATCTTTTAATATGATATGGTATATGATATGATATTATAGGAGGCAGCAGTGTTCGATTTGTAGCGGGGGATGGTTGGGTTTATCCCCCGCTCAGCAAAAATCTTCTCTGGTACTTTTTACAGATATATACATCTAACCTGGGATATGGACGATCCCAAAATACCGTATAATACATATATCACTATTTCTTCCCCCTGTCTTTAAATTTCACAAATCGAACACTGGGAGGCAGTGAATAGGAGTCGAGAAATCTGTGGATTCTTGTAACTATGTTGAAACTCCAAAACATTCCTTTATTTAGTTTTCTGTTTTTACTGAGCCTCCCAAGTTCTATGCAATTTTTGTAGCTGTGCCTTCAGCTGCATTCATTAAGTTATGTTAATCATTAATCCCCACCAAGAGGGATTGTGCCAGAATTTCTTAAATGGATTTAGGGGATAAGAGCATATTTTTGTGCAGATTATTTTCGCATCGACGAGGGTGTAGGAAGAAATCTGGTAGTTTAAGAGAAGTGTAGGGGGAGGAGAGAAGTATAGAAATCTGACAAAATTTATACATGAGGAGAATTTTTGGTTGAAAGTACCTAAATAGGGCTAGCCACTAATTTCTCCATGTCTTCCCTCAAAGCTGTGTCACTGACGATTGTACAATGTAGATATCATTAATGGAAATTAAATTCGTAGAACAAAAGGGGACAATTTAAAAATTGAGTTGTCACTACACAAGAAAACTCATTACGAAAATCGTTATTCTATCAACGGAAAACCTCTTAGCAGTCTTTTCTCGTACGTATCAGAAAAAAAAATCGACGGTTATTTCATTTTGCGTTTCTTCTGAGCTACAAAATAATGAATGCCTCACTGGAGGAAGGAATTGTCAATTTCGCTGAAGCAAGTGACAGCCATTAAAAGCCGATTACAAAGTAATGTTTGGATGAAGGGCCTGTGTATTGGAAGCCGTAGTAGAAAATCGGTGCTTGTCAATCTCATCACAATGTACGTTCTTTATTGGCTCGTTTCCTGTGTTTGAGAAAGAAATAGATTTTTTCTTCCTTCATCTGATTGGTAGAAATTTCCACAAGAACATTTAGTTTCCCAGCTTCAGTCTTCGAACGATTGAAAGAAAAAGAGACGCTGTTGTAATAGGAATGATGGCTACACAATCACCAGCTGAAATTTCGTGTTTTGCGCACTGTGAGTATTTCCGAGAGGACAAACACTACGACGCTCTCATTTCCTGAGCGAGAACGGTCTCAGTGAGTCGAATGAAGCTGGTAGTACGGGGAGGATGGAGAAAAAAACAGTCTATCTCACCACCCTTTTTTTAGACGCAACCTGAAAGAGGAGTAGACGATAATCGTTTCTGTTAGTTTTGTTTCCATGGTGACCTGCTTACGAAATATTCGAGATGTGTAAACAAATAAAAAAAAAATGGAATTGGTATGTTCCAATCGGTGTATCTAAATGAATTAAGTGGGAGGAAGTTCTAGTTTTTGCCTTTGTTGATATTCCAGTGCTTGTGAACATTACTCTATAGATTAGATATTTCTCTATGGATGTTATAATTTGCATTCAGTAAGAATTAACAAAATTCAAGTTAATCATTACTTACAAATTATTTGAAGAATATTTAGAAATTTTACAAATTACCGTAGGTTCCAGAAAGATACAGATAAGACAGTTAAAAAGTTTGAATGAAAATTACATTTCTTGAATGTTGGGAAGTGTCACTTGTACGTTACATTCACTAAGGTTAAATCATGATATGATTACATATGTGTCATAAATAGAATAAGTTTCACGAGGATTAATACAGTGGTAGATCTCGTATGATATGTGATTTAAAATTTGTCTTCGCTAAACATATTGACAATGCAGTAAACCAGGGAATCAAACCTTAGGATTGAGTTAAGTGGAGATGTGTTATTTTAAATTAAGCACTTTCATGTCAAAATCAGATAGGTTCAATCCAAGTTCTTAAAACCCGTCTCTTTTAATATGAGTTAAAGTGACCGAAAATATTAAAATGCTAGACTAAATTAATCTTATCTGTAAGTATAAGTTCACAAAATGTGAAAGAGAAGGAGGGATAATGACTTTATGGTGTTGTATAAGATATTACGTGGCATACACAGAGTATGGACGTGTACTTTACACACACAACTCAAATTCTTTCTGTCTGTACATCAGACCAGTATACAAAACTGCATCGTTGTGGGCCGCGGTGGCTCAATATTTACAGCGCTCACCCTGGTGCTTGGGGTTGTCGGTTCAAACTCTGCTCGTGATCATGTGGACTTTGTGGTGGACAAACACCGTGTGTATGGATTTTCTCGGGGTTATCCCGCTTCTTCCAACTTTCTTCATTCCACCAATTGTCCCATTAGCTGTCCGGCCTGAGCCAAAGTTCCCTAAGAACGTTAAAAACTAAACTCAAAATCCACATCATTAGACGAATCTGCACCAAAATTTGCAGGGTCTAGTCCACGAGCGCAGATATCTTATCTTCGTTCCGTCAATCATTTTAACTACCACGACCGCACAAGATGTTTGCCTAATTTTCATCCCTTTAATGTATATCACAAAGTCAGTGTAGGAATACAATAAATGCAGTTTGAAACATGTTTCTACAGAATGATGTAGAACGAAATGGAAATGTGTTTATTAATTATTAATTACTTAATTGCGAACGTTTCTGCTTATTTTGGAGTCGATTGCTTTTTATTTTATTTTTATCTTTCTTTGTCAGTTAGGTACCTGTTGATTTAAGAAGTAAGTCAAATGAGACAATACTTCAGCTCTGTCAATTTATTATAAATTGTGAATATTCTTTACATATAGGTTACATTGTTCTGTGACTGTCTACCGCAGAATCGGTATTGCCTTTAGAAAGTGAAGCAGAACACTTGTAGTCCTGCCGGAACTTTTTATCGCTGAAGAAAGACGTATTTCAGTCTCTGTAAACTTTCCAGTCGGGAATTGTTATATTACTTCATGTTTACAGAGGCGATCTTAGTTTTTCTTTCAGCTTGAATTTCTGTAAGCACACGAATCACATTGGCAGACTTTAGCGTACAAGCGTTTCTAAATGAAATCCACTAATTATAGACCTAAATGAAATTCATTACTTACAGGCCTAAACGAAAATTATCCAGTCAGAATGTAAAAAAACAAAAAGAACTTTTTTTTTATGAATTTCTTCGTTTTCACACGTGACCGACAACTTGTCCATACCTGGATGACCACTTGTTCTGAGTGGGCGACAACTGGTGAATATTGCCTATTTTCCTAAAAATGATTTTAATACGATATATATATATATATATATATATCGTGCGTAGCCTAGTCGGTAGCGCGCTCGACTTCAGTGCGAGCGGTCCCGGGTTCGATTCCCGGTGGGGGCTCAAAAATTTCGGTGTTGACCCA
>JAGDQP010000013.1:189854-317489 GCA_022664845.1 Lepisma saccharinum
AGTTAAGTGTGATAGCCTTGCCAGCTTATTTTAATTATATCAAAGTAATTATTGATAGTATAAGTATTAGGCCAAAAAGAAATCTAAAAAAATAATAATAAGTAAACCAGTCCATTAATTGGGCTACTACTAGAGTCTTGACTTAAGCTATTAAACCACCACACTGGTTTATTAGCTCATTCACACCATTCATTGGTGCTGTAATACGGCACTATATCAATTATTATTTATAACAAAGAAATTAATTTTGAAAGTACAGTTATAGTGTATTAATAGTAATTGCTTGAAAAATGTGACATCCATCTAGATGAGAACTACTTAGTTACCTCTGCAACAAATTAGTCTTTTTTGTTCACTGATGAACTAACCTAGCTCCTGTGCACTTACGATAATAATAATTGTAATAAAGATTTGTGATACTGGTGCGTACAGCCACAAAGCAAAAATACAGCACTTTTGTCATACAGCTCAAATACAATGTTAAAAGATACTGCTGTTGAAAGCAATATTCCAATAATAATAATAATAATAACCTTACCTTCAAGTAAATTGTTGTTTGGTTGTACTAAACCTGCGATACTTATATCATGATATTTGGTAAAATCATGCAAGGAATACCCTTCATAGAATACGTAAATTGTGCATCATTTCAATACCGATGTTTCCACAAATTACTCCATCAGAATAAAAATAATATTTTGAATATTATTACGTAAATTTTGTTTATGTCTGAAACTAATCTTAATAGTCAATCAGCAAGGAGTATTTTTTTTTTTAAAAAAAAGGGAAGGCTGCAAACTTGGCAACATCTTGTGCGCTCTTGGTAGTTGAAATGATTGACAGGTGGAACGAAGATAAGATCTGTTCGCTCGTGGACTTTACCATGCATAACCAGGTGTCAAGTTCCAAAATGTTTACCCTGAGGGGTATTTTGAACTGCACATTGTTTTAGTTCATCTAACATATCATCACTTGTAGTATGCAACCACATTCTTTGATGTCAAGCTTTCAGGAGAAGAAGAAAAACTTATGCAACAGCGGATTTGCTGAAAAGAAACGTGGTTGCATCATTTGCTCACTAGATGGCAGACACGTACAAAAATGAAAAAAAAAAGTGCGTTGAACGTGGACCTGCTGTAATCATATTTATTTTTTTAAAAAATAGCGATTTAGTAGAAACAATATATGGATTGTCGTGGAAATAATAGCAACACAAATAATTTTCATACCCGGATGTGTAGAAAGGTGTAATTAATTATATTTTAAAAATCCACCACTCAACTCCTTATTGAAAATCCGCCATCTTGGAAAATGGCGGCTGCTGAGTGATCTCCGAACTTACATTGAAATGCCGCTACAGATTGCAGCAATCAAATAAAGAAATGAAAAAATGTAAAATTTGTACAAACACACAATATTTCTTTCACTCTTCGTTATGTCATTAGTAACTTATGGCTGTTTGAAAAAGACATGTTCCAAGACATGTTATAAATCTAGCTATACACGTAGCTTAATAACTTACGTGTGGTAATTAAAACTTTATGGTTCCCCTCGTAAAAAAAACTGACTTCTATATGTTAATTAGTTGCTAAGATGATTTATCAACAGTAGTATGGCCATAGACCTACAGCATACCACGTTCTGAGTTTCAGTGACTATCAGCAATGAACTTTGAGAAGGAATATGTTGGTAGTTTTTTTTTCCTCGAAATTTTAAGGAAATACGATGTCCTAAATTTCCATAAAGAGTTCATAGAAAAATAATTACCAAAATCTGACCCTATCGGTACATGTCCTACCTGAATTAAGATTGGACGGGTAAGAATATAATTTAACAAGAACATCATTTCCTATTATCTCCCAGGCTATTATATTTAACAACCCAAGTGTTCAAAGTTATACATTTTTAAAAATATTTTCTACTTTTTACTGCATCGCAGTATGTCCTTTTTTCCAACGCTTATTTTATGTTTTTTTTAGTAATTTTTATATTGTTTTACTTTTTTTTTAGTCAGAAATAGTTTTTATTCGAAAAGTTTTTACATCAATAGACGCATATTGAAAACAATCGACGTTTTCAATGTTTTACTTCGTAGTTTGCAAGTTTGTGAATATGGCAAGTTTGCAACACGCCTCTTTTACTTCACATATAGTGGTTGTCATCACTAGCGACACCAAATGTCCAATAAACTTCCGTAGCTGTATTTACAAAATTAAGCTTCATATGAGGTTGGTAACTTCGACATCCAGACGATATAAAGCGAAAGTGTTTACGTAGTCATCGAATTTGAGACTGTGCACAAAGTTTGACTCTCTAGCTAGTCTGGAAATGAGTTAAAATCGATCGCAAGATTTGCACCTCTCAACCTCCAACCACGAGTGGAGTGTTAACAATAATAATTCTAAATCTTATTTTGCATCAAATTAGAGTTATCTACCATTACTATCAATTATTATTCGCTAGGTATTGTACAGTACGCGTATTACGGTGTTTGCATGATTTTGTACTTGTTTTTAATGAGTTTGAAACTCTTAAATTATTACTTATTTGATTATTCAGTTAGCGCGTATATGACTTCAAAGAACACTGTCGCACAGTGCGGCCGATTCCAAAAAAGCTGGCCAAAAGTAAAAAACGCAAGTGAATGATCTCAAAATCTGTACTCGTTTTTTTTTTTTTTTTTAGCGCTGATTACGAATCTGAAATCAGAGTTGCAAAATGTAATCCCCTTCATCTCCTATTGAAAACCATTATTCGTGAAACAGCCTGTATATCATGCTACAATGAAGATGAATATCATATTGATGGTTTTTTGGGTCGCTGATTACGAATTTCAAGTCAGAGTTGCAAAATTGAACCCCCTTAATAATATTTTAGCGTATACTTAAATGATAACTGTTTATGATGATGAAATAAGAGGATGTTTGTTTAATAAATGATTCCTGATTAGATTTTGGGCGGCCGTTTTGAATCCAAGATGGCGACTTTTTCAACATATTGTAATATTTACCTAAACTACTCGTGATGATACACCTTTATTGCAAATTTCGTTTCTCTAGCTGAAACAGTGCGGTGTGGAAAATGGATTTTTCGGTCCGCCATTTTGGATCTAAGATGGCGTCTTTCGAAACATTTTGTAATATTTTCTTAACCTACTAGTGATCATATACGTTTATATCTAATTTGGTGTTTCTAACTCCAGTGGTTTAGGCTCTGCACTCTACGCAACAATAGGTTTGGCGGCCATTTTGGATCCAAGATGGTGAATTTTACAACATGTTGTAATATATTCCTAAACTACTCGTGATAATACACCTTTGTGCCAAATTTCGTAGCTCTAGCCCAAACAATGTGGAAAATGGATTTTTGGGTCCGTCATTTTAAAATTATTGAATAACAAACAGGGGCAACTTCGGGCAGAATTTTTTTGTTTTATATTGACGAACATACATTTGACTTTAACTAACACGTACAATAAATCTGACAGCGGAACAACATAACTTTTTCATAATAAAATATCGTATTTTAACGCTTTTAACTAACAAAAATCAATAATTATTGTTTCACTAATAATTTATATTTATAATTTATATTCGTAACTTTTTTATATATTGTACGTAGTTTCAGACGTTGATTCCATTTTATTTGATTTTGATCTGCTTCAATCTAAAGCTTTTATACAACGTTCAGCACGTGCGTCGTATACTGCCTCAGTAACACAATCGATGCAAATGGAACAAAGGTAGTTTTGCGACTCTTATTCTGGGATAGGTAAAAGGAAATAAACACTTTCATAAGTAATTTCTGACCATTACAGATGTACTGTAACCACCCAACATGAAAAAATCCCTAACTAGCTTTTTTTTTTACTTTTGGTCAGCTTTTTTGGAATCGGTCGCACTGTGTGTCGGTGCAAATATCTTAGATGTGTGAAAAAAATATAATGTAATCGTGCGAAAAACAATAATGTCATTTGGTGATAAATATTTGTGGAACATAAGTATATTCTTACCTATAAGTATGCATTGTGAAGTATTCTCAAAATTGTATTTGGTCATATATCTGTTTGTGTAATATGAAATAAGAAGATATTATCTTAATACGCAACACTTTACGAAAGAGTATTATATTACTGTTTAGGTTTTAAGTAACCAGAAAAGTTACAGAAAATAAGTGATTGTAACATCGATTAATACAGGTCATATTTCATTACCACAATATAATAATATTTATATATTCTTATCATCGTAAGTTTAACTTTTCAAGTGTGTGTTGCTCTGTTGGCTGTCTTTCCATATTCTAATAATTTAAATTAAGTTTTTTTATGCATTCTCTGAAACTTTAAACACCTACTGATCTGTTTCAGGATGATAGGTTTAACCATGACATCGATGTTCGCACGGGCTACAAGACTAGATCGTTATTATGTATGCCTATTAAGGACTGCAACGGAGATGTCATTGGGGTTGCTCAGGTGAGTAAATTTCTGTTATTTGTTTTTTAAATATGCATTTGCTCTACGTTAATAATTGATTCAAGGTTCGCCTTGTGCATGCTAAAGAGATTATTAAAAAGAAAGGTGTTATTAAAAACATTTCCCCGTGGTCCAGCAGACTTTTTAACATAGCAGTTTTCAAATCCTCACTGGGACGGCACGCAGGTTCGAGCCTCGCTGTTGGCCTCCTGAGGCGAATTCCGAGATGAGACTATAATTAAGTTCCTGGCCGCTATCTTCCAATTCCCTCTGGAAGAGTGATCGCCGAGGGTCATCATCCCTTCATCGTTACGGACTTACGAAGTAACTGCCGATTCAGTCTATTAATGAAAATTGGTTTGCAATTGCAAGGTAAATCCTGAATGTCTTGTTTTCCCTTGCAGTGATTGTTGGTAGTCCTGTTGCCGCAAAAAGTTTGCGATGTTTTATGCCACTTATGAGTAAACTGTTAACTGAATTTTGAAGTTCCCATAAATTCACAAGTTATGTAGTTACATTTTAAATTTAATATACAAATTTTCAGTAGTCTATTGTGTTAAAATAATGAGAATAATGATCAGTGGTATTTGTAAGGGGGAAGGGGGAAATTCCCTGACACCTCGCGTGCTTTCATTGGGACCTGACTCAGTTATTTGCTTCACTTTTAGAAAACTTTTCTCCACTAAAATACATTGTATACGTTACTACTACGCATTCGTGTGCTAAGTAAGTTTTAAATTCATGTATCTGGAAACATCACGTTTGTTACAGTGTATGCGCAACTTATTTGCGAGCCGCTTCTTCCTGCTTTCTCCACTACATTCATTTATTTTCTATTGGGGTCGATGGGTGATGTAGAGTGACACAGACTTTTCCCTATGGTTTTCGTTTCATTTGAAAAAATATACACCAGAGGCGCTTTCAGAAAAGAGATTAGACCATTAGCGAATTACTATTTTAAGTAAGGAGGAATAAATTGAGGATTGAAACACACAAGAGAAGATTATTACAAACGAATGCAAAATCTTTAGTAAAGAGTAGCCCTATATGTTTTTTTTTTTTTTCATGGGCAATTTGAAATACAATACATTACCTGGGAAATACTACATTCAGAAATTCGTTTCAATCGAGGCTGTACATAGTGTAGTCTGTTAACCCTTTATTGAAATGAGAGGGATATGAGTAACCAGAATCTTTCTCATGCCTAGTATTGCCCACAAGACGGGACAAGGAAATATGTGTGGAAAACGAGACGAGACAGAGCTCTCGTAATATCCACCTTTTCAATACGAGACATATTCTGGATAAGACATTTTCGAGACGACACAGCCTCAATCTTGTCTCGTGGGCAACACTACTCATGCCATATCAGAGTTGTGTTATTTACAGACAGAATGAATCATTTTTTAGACATGTAGATTAGAGCGTTGGCATCGCATTATGGAGGTCCTGGGCTCAATCTCAGCGGCCGACCATCCTGACTGAAGTTTCTCTAGTGTTTTTCATCAGTCATGCCGACTTAGTAGCTACCAATTAGACCCTATCCGACTCCTTCCCGCTTCCTTTCTCGTACGCCTGAGCCTTAGATGCCTAAAGGTCATAAATAAATTTTAAAAAACCGTATTTGATGCTTTTTCATATTCCAGACTAGGGAGATGTTTTAAAAAAAACAGCCTGGGAAGACTTTCTGCAGAGAGGGAAATTCGAATTAACCATCTCTCTTTTGCAAATTGAACACCGATCTCCTGATTCCCGTGTATTTTTGACTAGTGTGCATAGAGGTGATGGCAGTCGCTTGACTGGTTTCTTCGATTATGAATTAGTGCAAGGCTAGAATGCATTATTATCTTTTGGTGTTTGTTGATTCAAAATTCTATAAATTGTAATGAAAATTATTTCAGAAGCAAAGTTAATAGCTAAGAATGTTGATGTTTTGTAAACTAACAAGATGATCAGAATTTTCTTACTGATATTTTACCATACTCGTCTTAACATATAACAATTATCCTGTTGACACGTAGTTCGAGGACGTGAAAATTGCACAAGAGGGGACAAAATTCCAGCGCTGCTATTACGGCGCTCGCCCGACTTTGTCCGGGCGGTAAATCCATCTATCACTGTATTTTTGTGTGGATAGCAACTTGTGTGTTTCTCCGCCTTTATAATAATAATAATAATAATAATAATAATAATAATAATAATAATAATAATAATAATAATAATAAGTCTGTTCTCTTCCAACGACCTGAGTGTTCTTATGCGGAAAGTTTATATAGCTATGCCGCAGCACAGGCTCGCGGGTTCGAACCCGTGGCCTACTATCCTGGTTTTACAGGGTTTCCTTCAGTTTCACCAGGTGAATACCGGGATGGTACTCTAAGCAAGTCTTTGGCCGCTGCCTTCCCCTTCTTTCTCATATCCTACCTCGGCCTTAGCCAAAGATGCATGAAGTTGAGAACATGCATCATAGAAGATGCAAAGATGCATGAAGAATACTATTCATTTCAATTAGCCATTACATTACAAAGACTTCTCTTGTGTTAACAGGACTCTCATTGCCTCCATTAGTGTTGTGGGCGAGAAAATAACTGCAAGAAGTTGATCAAAAATCTAAAGAATCTAATAAATATTCAGTTATAATAATAAAGTACAGTGGAAAGATGTATGCAATTTTCCTTAGGGAACCCCAGTCTCCTATAATATCAAAGTCCTTCCCGAAATAGAAGACACATGCACCGTACCAGCCTGCATTTGGGACGATTTCACATGATCCTTGGGACGTGACGTATCCTAGTGATATCATTTTTCTGGTAGTGGTGAAAGAGAGCGTCTTATTGCGGAAACATTACTAGGAATATGACTCTTCCTTCGTCTTCGGGAACAAATCTTAATCAGATGGGCTTATACGTAGCGAATAAGAGGTATAACCCACCCTCACTTACTCAGTAGTACCTTCACGTGATATATATTGTATGGCATTGGGCATTGTCGTGCAGGATTATTGCATGCTTTTCAGATGAGTCCTCTTCTGATGAACTGCTGGACGGAGTGGAGATAGTGTTTCAGGTAGTGAGAATAATATGCAACAGTAACCGTATTCCCTTGTGAAACAGAATATGCAGGTGCTCTTGATCTACTGCGTTTCGATAGTGCCCTTCGTTATGTACTTTCTGGGTTACCTGGCGTCCACGTTGAAATGCATTTACTCAGTGGCAACAGTTCGGTATTGGAGATCAGTCAGTCACCACGGATCTCCCTCAATCGTTTGTGACGTTGATGGGTGTTTCTTCCCCGTCCAACTTTGAAGTTGAATGTTGTCCTTGGCTCGTAAACACTCTTTGAGGTGGTCATGTACGTCTTTTTACTTCTGTATCACGAACCGATGTTGCACTGCAAAACTAGCATGTCGCCACATGCACGAAACACAAAATTAACAACAAATCGGTAGTAGTATCATAGTTTCTACCAATAACCGTTACGCAGCAGGGTCACCCCTACAATAATAACGTTCCTCGCATATTCTTCTTCTTTTCATCTTTACATTCAATTTGAGAAAACTATGTGTAGGTTTCCGTTAGTGTTCTTGATTCTGTTTATAATTTTCATCTGGTTTGTAGTTACTTAATTCTTTCCACTTTTACTTTGATCTTCATGTTAATCACAGTTCCTGCCCACTCATCATAATGCATTTTCACTTGTTTTGCTGTCTGTACGTACATAAGTCACTTTAGCTTTGATGTTTTGATATAGTTTCACAGAAATACACTTATGTTTATCTTTTATTTACTTTCCATTACTTCACTTCTCTTGTAACCATGGTAACACCTAAGGCATATACACTCTTCGCTCCTTCATCCTCCCCCCTCTCTCACTCAGATCGGAGTTTAACCAACTCTCCTTAGTACATCCAAGACGTGGTGCTAATGGTTTTTGCCGAAGTACTAAACACGATGCAAGTTAACCAAAACTCCCTTAGTCCTTTCCCTTTCAGGGTTCTCATTTTATTTGTCTCACAAGAACGTGTTACCATGACCTAACTGTTCCGTATGATCTGAATTTAGTGTTAACATTCTAAAGAATTATATGTACGAGTATTTCTCTACGTGTCTTTATAATGTGTGTAGGCTCAGTTGTGCAACGGAAAAGCGAGTTAAATTGTTAAAACTGAGCTATCTACAATATTAGATATACAAATCTAATATTTTCTCGGTTGCTGTGGTTCGGATTTTTCGGGGGGAGGGGGGAGGGATCTATAAATCCAACAGTGAAGAAAATACAGTAGTTTAATATTGTTTTATACGAATGTAGTCTAGGGATGGTATCAAGACGAGACTGGCATCAGTCTCGTTCTCGTCTCGAATTTTTAGGGTAGTCTTGGTCTTCGTCTAGTCTCGATCAAAATTCTGGTATTGGTATTGGTCTCGGTCTCGATTGTAAACCTCAGTCTCGTCTTGGTCTCTAGTCTCGACAGTTTAACCTAGGTCTTGTCTCGGTCTCGTCTCGAGAGTCTCGAAAGACGATAGACTTTAAAAAGTTGCCGTCCCATGACTTATTTGAAATGGGTACGCTGGTTTTCCGATCCCAGTACAAAAATATTAATACGATATTAACATGGTTTGTTACGTTTTTAAATTGGGGTTTAGATTAAAAATAATATTCTGAAACAGAGAGAAATCGTTACGATTTGAAAATAATGCAGAGATTTAGTTAGGATATATATTTAATTCCATTAAGTGAGATAATGAAAATATTTCTATTATGGAAACTGATATATGTTATACCACAAATTGCGAAATTGGTATGCGTAACATTTACGTTGTACCACAGATTGCGAAATTGGTATATGTAACATTTACGTTTCGCTATTTCTTAATTATATTTAAATTTTCGGAATAACTGTTACGTTCAAAATGAAAAATGTACATTTTAGTCGAAATTTTCTACCAGATTTATAGAAATAAATGAACGCACACTGTTAATGATTTTCCGAAACATTTCTGAGAAAAGCTAGGAAACCATAGCTACCTGGGAAGTTTCAGTAATTTGACTAATAAAAGTATTCATCATACAGTTCTCAGAAAAATAAAAAAGAAGTCTAAACATTTGAGCACGGGTTCTTTAGTCAAAATTTCAGCGTTATATTGGCTGAATCCCGAAGATATAAACTAAGTTGATCCTACGGCGAATGATCCTTACGCCACATTTTAATAATTTATGTAATTGTCAATTAGGGTTCGGAATTTTCATTCACTCAAAATAAGAACCATTTCTTCCAAAATTAAAACTGACAAAATGGTGGCAGCAAACTCTTGATCAAAATTGCGTGCACATCTATGATAAGAAATAGCCTTCTCGTTCTGCGCATGTGCAGAACTGAAAACGAATAATATCCAGATAATCATACAAAAGTCTCTTAGTTTTCTTCCATTACAGTGAAACAACATGAAATACTAAAAATTCTGCGAAACTCTCCTGAGAATTCCTAGAAACGTTAACAAAAGTGTTAATAGTGTACAGTACGTGACAAAAAATTTACTTATTGTGAACTTTTGTGCAAGGAAATAATCAGATACAAAGAAATTAAAAGTAGCATTTACCGAACTCCACAGCCACACGAATCAATTAGTTTACAGTCTGCTTTTGATTGATTAAAAGAACCAATTCATAGGTATGGGTCACACGCCCGTACATTAAAGCAAAAAGAAAAGAGTGAAGTGTATTCCCGGTAGGCGCTACTTTCAAATAGTGTATTGCGAATCTTACAAACTGAAATAATCACATTGGTATTTCAAATAAGCCGTGTTATTAGATTAAAATGTAATTCCAAAAATCCTAACATAGCTTAATAGAAAAAAAAACTTACTGTATCTAAGGCATACTAGGGTCTATGTACAATCTTATATCCCCTCTATGTCCGTTTGTCAACAACTTTCGACTCAGGAACTACTAGGGCTACGAAGGTGGAGTTGTTGTTCGGGAGGTCTCGGCGAAACTTCACCAACGACGTATAGATAATCCGAATTTGACGCTCTCTCCGCCTCACTTGATTTGTATAAAAACAATACTGTTTTTATCGAACGTACAGGTTGTGCAGAATTTTTTCTAAATAAACTATGAAGTTCCTAAGGGAAACTTTATACAACATTTAGGCTTCAGCAACAAGTGCTGGGAGGCCTTATACAATCGCTGCTGTCGACAACCTTTAAATCAGGAACTACCAGAGCTACGAAGGTAGTTGACGTGTCCCGCGACAGCGACTCAGCTTCGACTTGCTTGTTTCCATATACGTATAAATATATATTGTCTCCATCTTTTCTAAGGTACCGGTTAGGATTGCAAAAATCTTTCAATTTATTAAAAAAAATATAATTCGTAAATGGTGTAAGAAAAGATCTATGTTATAATTTAGACAGTTTGGCTTCTCGACGTATGCTTTACAGTCTTTATGGGATCAGTCTAGCACGGGCTGATATAAATGGGAGAGTGTCAATAGCAGTGAAAGACTATCAGAAGGGAGAAAGCATGGGAATGAAAATTCGCAGAAGAAAATAAATGTCTGTATTTATCCGTCCCCGAAACGAACTCAATCACTTTTATATTATTGAAAGACAACAGAAAATAGTTTTGCATTGATAACTGACTACTTATACGACTTATATTCATATATTAAAGCTACAATATAACATGTTAAATAATATTTATCAGAATGAAACTAATTGTTACAAGATTTCTAGTATGAAACAACATGAACAAAAACATTAAATTAATATTATTGACATTCATGAAAACGCTTATAGTCTCGATGGATGTCTCGGTCTTGGTCTCGTCTCGTCTCGATGCATAAAGTCTCGGTATCGTCTCGTTTCCTGAACCTTAGTCTCGAATTCGAGACGAGACCAAGACCAGTCTCGGTACCATGCCTAGGATGTACGATATGACTATGACGTCTGTTGCCTGCGGTGTAAAATGATTTTATTTTATTTTTCCTATAGGTACTTCTCCGTGGAACCACGGGACTATAACATATTTTATTATTATTATTGAAATCCTACTTACCTGCATGGTTAACATTGGCTTTCGGTGCGAGCTCCTGGTTTGATTCCCGGTGGAGGCTGACCCAGCATCATCTTTCCTACTGGGAAGCTACTTAAATAAATAAGTAGAGGGACTCCGGTCTCGATGCGTAATCGTCGCGTTGACCACGTAACATCCTCTTTGAACGGACTAGACGCAAAGTAGTAGTAGTAATGGTGTGGTGATGATGGTGAAAATTCTTTATCTTTGATCGTCACTAACGGTTTCGGCGTCGGTGTCGAATTTTCACCATCACCGTCACGACCATCTTGATCTTCTTTAAGTATCGCAGTGTAGAATCTTCCTTTCACTCTGTTCTGTTTCACTGTAAGAAAAACAAGGATTTATTGGTTGTTTTAGTTTATACAGAAACCTAAGTCCATGAAGTTAGCAGGCTACCTACGGCAGGCCCCAACTTCGATTTCACACGTCGTTAGTGCTGTAAAATTGACCTTAGTGCTCCAAAGATAATGCCTTTTTTTTTTTTTTTTTTTTTTTTTTTTTTTTTTTTTTTTTAATACAAGACCACTATGGGTCTGCTAACTTTATGCATAGGCCCATATCCCAGAATCGCTCCAAAAATTACCTTAACGGTTAGGACAGCGTTAATGTTCGTTAGTGCCATCAGTATTAACGTTAGTGCCAAAAGCAGTATATAAACAAAGTGTCGTTCATTGGGCCTTCTAACTGCATACCATCAGGCCCACAGCTCCAAATCGCCCCGAAAGTGAGCTTAACGGCTAGAGCAGCGTTAGTGCTCGTTACTGCCGTAGGAATTGATGTTAGTGGTTATGCATGCTTAAGTTGAACACCGTCTAAAACCCATTAAAATTAATAGTCGTTTATAGGGCCTGCTAACTTCATGCCAGCGGGCCCACATCTCCAATCGCCCCAAAAATGAAAGTGGGGGAGGTATTTGAATTTTACGGAGCTAAAAAAACCCATAGAAAGCACTAAAAGTTTCTCGTAAGCGTTTTCTTAACTAGATGCATAATTTTGGAGTTAATAGCATGTAACATTTTGAAAGAGATTACCACTAGAAATTTTAAAGTTGTCCCACCCCCTTAACCATATGTTGAGAGCCGAGGAGGTAATTGGTTCCTTGGGGAATCGAAAGCTACGTTTGAAACAATTTCTTATTCTGATCAATTTTCTATTAACATTGTATACCTTTTCCCCGTGTGTGGGACTTTTTTTTGACGGGTTTTCTTGTCTGACCATGTGAATATCGGGATGGTATCTTCGTATATAGACTTTGGTCGATACGTTTCCAACTCTTTACCCTTCCCCTATCCCGGCGTAGCCTTAAATGCTTAAAGACCTAAATCAAGTGAAATAAACCAAATCAAAATAATTAAAGTGCAAAAGTAGTAATAATTTTATGATAGGACTACGAACATTATTTTTTTAATATATTAAACTAATGGATGCCTTCAAACTGCCTAGAACTTTGTTCCTGGAGAGGGACGCCAAGAGGGTTTTAGCCATGAGGTCGACTATGCTGCTGAGATGTTCCAGGGGTTTCCTCAATTTTTGCCTTAGACTATTTTTGTTGATGGTTGCACCAAGTCTGGGGAGAACAAGTAGATTTGGAGGGCTCTCCAAAGGGTCGTTCGTGACCATGCCTAAAATTATTTGCTCTCTTTTCTATTAAAAATACGTTTTCCAAACTTTCCCCAGTAATCACAAGAAACGTAACGGGTTAGTAACACGGTACTGTCGAAGTAAAGTAATAGTTACTATTTTAAAGAAGTAACGTTAACGGTAACACATTTTCAGTAAAATAAAGTAACGACTAATGCGTTACATTTTTCAGTAACTTATCCAATACTGGTCACAAGTACTGATTTAATACATTAAACATTTATTTTTGTTATTCATGAAATAATTAACTTACAGGTTACAACAAGCAACATAAATTTTTAACACTACACGCAGTAATTAAAACTACACAAATTGCAAGAGAAAGTGTCATCAGTTTAATTGATATCGGTTTCCTACGAACACAATATAGCCTATGACAACTGAAACACAAACATACAAATGGCTGACACATACTCGTCGTTGATGTTAGGTTTACTACAATATTATGTATTTTCTGCTGTTGAAATACGGGTACTACCGGACAATAACTATAGTCTTCTTCATTGAAATAAGTCTTGATGGCAAGAACCACAAAAAAATAGATCAGCACATTAGCAAATTAAAACACACAGCAATTAAAACAAACACTCACAAGTTTTATTTACATAAAACCCTGGAAAATTATAAACTTTTTGCTATGGCGCAAGTTGAAAACAAGAAAAAATGTCCATTTTTTTTCATTAAAATAGTCGAGCGAATACACATTTTAGAAACTTAAAAAAAATGACCCTTGACTCTGGTTTTATTGTTATGTTACATGCGCAATTACTATATCTTAAAGGACAAGGAAAAATATATTTTAAAACAATGAGACAAACATTCAAAAGTAAACTTCAGAATACGATATTCTTACATTAATCTTATTAAATAAAAAATAATAACACAATGTAATAAAAAAGGACATTACTCTTCTACTGTCCATTTCTTGGTATTGATTCAAGTAAAGAAGCATTCATATTTTACAAACAAGAGAACTCTGCAACTTTCCCACCTTGAATCGCCTCCGAATTTGCACCAAGCATTGGTGTATAGCACAAGTAGAACACAGCCGGAAGCTTTTGTTTCGCAGATTATCGGAACATGCATTCAGAGCCAGATATGTGTGTCGATATTTGGCGTAATGAGACAGAAAAAGCTCCTCCTGAATGCAAACAAACCCGGACATCATTGAGGCTTATATACAGTTATGCACACCAACAAAGAGTATACAATGTCAGAGATGGAAGTAGCAAGGGAAAATGTCATTCTGGGTTGCCATGGAAGTCTTGTACAGAATCAGCAAGCAGGTGAAATGAGAATACAAGCATATGTGTGACATACCATGTGTATTGTCCAGGGAAAGAAGCAAGGAAAGATAACAGCAAGTGTACATGAACTGATGTAAGTCTATTCATGATAGTGTAAATCCAAAGCACTGTGAGTGAAGAAGAGATTCATATTGCACCAGATAATACTATAACGGAGTCGTTCTCAGACAATATTATTATGTGATTTATTATTGCCACATCGAGACTGAATGTTGACATTAATGTCCAACTCATTCTTAAAAGAACTTTTGTTCTCTTGGGACAAGTAGGCAGCTGCCTGCCACCCGTAACGCAACAAAGGATAGGATGTAGGTGAAGTGACTGATTGTAAATGACTATGTATTTTGAGAATGAATCCTCTATCATGCAGAGGCTATGCAACCTGCATTGAGTGAGTGACGCCCGGGTTGCATACATAACGACCTATGTGTGTGTCTTTCTGATACCGGCACACACAATATGGCTCTGAATGTATGTTCCGATAATCTGCGAAACAAAACTTCCGGCTGTGCTCTATCTGTGCTACACCCCATGCTTGGTGTAAAGTCGGAGGCGATTCAAGGTGGGAAAGTTGCAGAGTTCCCTTGTAAGGAACAAAACGATGGCTTTATAAACTTCTCTATGAAGTATTTACTCTCACATAAATTATGTTTTCTTAAATTAACTAGAGAGCGAACGAACGTTTTCAAAAGTTTTCCGAGGTTCGCAAGAATTATTTTAGATGATCACATCAGAACCAAACTCGGCACAAAAATAATATAGGATCGAAATTAAAACGCTTTCGAAGATAGGCTAAATAAGAGGAGGGGTTGGGTACGCCCCACTAAATATTACATGTTCAACTTACGTTATCGACTGCACTTCTTAACCGAATCATACCAAACTTTGCTCAAAAATGGTATAAGATAGAAGTTCGGCCCCTTTCAAAGTTTAGCTAAATCAGTGCAGGGGGTAAGGAGCTATGGCCTCCCAAACATTTCACGTTCATGTTTAATTTACACTGTCGGCTGCATTTCTTAAGAAAATCAAACCAAACTATGCATACGAATAATATGGGATAAAAATTTGTCTCTTTTTGCAGATAGGTCAAATCTGCTGAAGCAAACAAACTTTTTATTCAAATTCGGGGTTAAAATTTCAATCTTTTTCAAAGATGAGGTAAATCAGTCTGGGAGATAGGGGCCTAGCTCCCAAACATATTATGTTTAGCATATCCACTTATGGGATTACTCAGGAAGCCACATAATCTTATATAAAATCTACATTTCGAAATATACCTACACCTGCAAGCCCATGCCAAACGGATTTCTTGTTTAAAATTACATTTTACCCTTAACTGCTTGCGGAGATTTTTTTTCTCTCCCAAGAGTTGCATGATCTCAAGATTTCAGGCATTTTTACCTTCTTTTTTTTAAATGAGTCTTTTGGCCTATGGATGCCTACCTCTTCGTTCTTAAGAAACCTTCCAATTGGTTGTACTCTTACCAGATCCTTCATAGACTTCAGAGGTTAAATTAACCTTAAATCATTTTAGGATTGAAAATAACCTAAATAGGTCTACCTACCTAGTCATTCTTTAAGGGGGAAAATCACGGCGTTGCCTGGAGGAATAAATGCCAGCGCAACACAAGTAAACTTCTGCACTTACAGTCATTTGCCACTCTCGTGAAACTCAATACAAGTATTTTAGAGATTTGGGCCAGCTGTAATGAAGCTAGCAGGCTAAATCAACGACTATTTATTTTTAACCGCTATTAGTCAGGGTTCTGCTTAAGTATGCTTTAGAACTAATGTCAATTTGTACGGCACTACCGAGCACTAACGCTGATCTGGCCGTTAAGCTCGTTACTGTCACGATTTGGAGATGTGGGCCGAAATAACTACTATTTGTTTCAACGCCTCTTAGACCGTGTTCAGCATTTATGCTTAAGCACTAACGTCTATTTGTACGGCATGAACGAGCACTAACGCTGCTCTAGCCGTTAGTATCATTTTTAGGGAGATTTGGAAATTTGGCTGACATGAAGTTAACAGGCCCAATCAACGACTATTAATTTTAACGGGTTTTGGACGTTCTTTTTGTTTGACTATGAATCTGAAGGTCTAGGTTCAAATCCTGCTTAGGACGCTAGACTTCTATTCAGTGCTCTCATGCCTGGCTCTCTGAGATGCACTCAGCTTCCTATCAAATTGAGTACCACCACAATGTCCTTGGTACTTCTGGGAACTTTGGGAGGTAGACGTAATTGAACGTGGGACCTCAGAGTGTTATTAGTCACCGAAAGAGGTAGGGAGGAAATGAATGTCCAAGCAAACTCGCACCTATTGGAGTACTCATCATAAATACTCTTGGTTTTCCTCCCTACAAGAAAACAAGTGAGATGCCAAGGAAAACACACGAAGTGCCAGGTAATTTCCCACCTTTCCTCCTACAAATAACGCTCCACTGAGACTGACCACTCACTTCCCACATCGTGCCGCGAGTCGAGAATATGTTGTACCCTGAAAATCAAAGTACATTTAGAGTTCATAATATACACAGAAAAAGTTCACAATATCTTCCAGTTTAACCACGATTTTAGTGGATGATGATAGTTTCGTGAAATTAATGTGAGCTACACCACTTTTTTTTAGTGCATAATATGTGAACTTCTGGTGTACTGATACAAAATTTAGGCACTAAAAGGCCATTTAATATTGGCAGGTGTACTTAAAGTGGTCTTAAAATGAAGTGTAAATAATTTATTTATTATTTATTGTTTAGTGTAGGGTTGCATTAAGCTATACAATTCTTTTACATAAATAATGGTTACATATAGAAGAGCTTGTTGCCCTACAGTAACAGAGAAAAAAACATAAATAAGACACATATTATGCCAAAGCATAAAAAAGATATAGAAAAGTTACAAAATAAGTATCATATACATGCCCATGCTTATGATATGCAGTTAGTGTATAACACAATGATGGGAAAACAAAACACACACACACACAAAATCATGATAAAAGAAACAAAAAATACATTTGGGTAAATAGTGAATGGTTGAAAGATTACAAGGTTGAAATGGCTGATTATATACAATGAGTGATTATGTAAGTGAATGATGGCCTAACGTGAGCACTATTCAGTAGTCATATATTACGTCCCTGATTTTCCTTTTGAAAATATTTAGCTTTCCCTCTTTTTTCAATCCAATTGGAAGTTGGTTCCAAACTTTGCTTGTCAAATAAGAAAATGATTTCATGCCATAATTTGTCTTATTACACTTCGGAATGTGAACATTGTTAGAGTTGTTAGACCGCAAATTACTATAAAACTTATTGTCGGAAATAGGGATGAATTCATTTAGTGTTCGGTGGTGTGCCGAATAAATAGCTTTGTGCACTTGCACCAAGAAAAGGTATTTCCTTCTGGATTCAAGGGTAGTCAACAACACTGATTCGTTACATTTTGAGGTCGAGAGTGAGAGCGAAGCTTTTCTCATTATCCGAATAGCCCATTTCTGCATCCTTTCAATATTTTTTATGTTGGTTTGGTTGATTCCGTACAGAACCACACCATAGTGCTCAAGAATAGGTCTAATATACGAGGTGTAGTACTTTACTCTGTGAGTGATAGGTAGAAAATTGCTTATGTACTGAAGAATCTTGATTTTCGGCACAGCATTGGAGCATATCTTTTTAACATGTTGCGTAAGCGATAGTTTCGAATCAAGAGGTATGCCAAGATATTTCAATGTAGCACTTGTAGATATCTTATTGTTTCCTATCTGAAGTTCTCTGTCAATTACGGAACGTGTGCAGTTGTCTGTTGATAAGATTAATGCTTGTGTTTTTGCTGTGTTCACTTTTAGATTATTTGCGTTGTACCAGTTAAGCACGCAGGGAATGTTTGTTTCAATAGTGTGGGCTAATTGATCAATTAGAGTAGCAAAATAAGAGACAATCATCAGCATACAAATAAACCTCCATATTTTTCACAGATAGTGCAAGATCATTAATGAATAAGTTGAACAATTTAGGTCCAAGGATTGATCCCTGTGGTACCCCAATTTGAATATCGGCACATTTGGAAATAGTATTACCAAGTTTCGTACTTATTACTCTATTATGTAGGTAACTTTGAAACCATTTACATGCATTTTTAGATAAATTGAACTGGCCATATAATTTGTTCAACAATAAATGAGGTTGCACGGTATCAAATGCTTTGCTGATATCTAAGGAAATTAAACCAATGTAGTTTTTTCCTTTAACGTCTAGTATGTTTCGCCACTTCGTGATTAATTCTAGTAGCAATAGTTCGGTGGATCGGTTCCTGCGAAAACCATACTGTTTCTCGGTTATGAGATTGTTACATTCTATATGTTCTTCTAACTGACTATCGACCACCTTCTCAAGGATTCTACTAAGAGCTGGTGTTATAGAAATAGGCCTATAGTTGTTTATACTAGTGTGTGATCCTCCTTTGAATATGGGAGTGACCACCGCATGTTTCCAAACGTCAGGAACTATACCAAACTGAAGAGAATGATTTATTATGTCCGTTAGTGGTTTTGATATCCACGGTGCAAGAAGTCGTAATACACGATTATTAATACCATCAATTCCACAGCCTTTTTTAACATTAAGTCCTGTGAGTACTTTAAAAATAGTGTTAGTGGAGACAGGTTTAAATTGAAATCGCAGTGTCCGGGGGGAGTCATTATACATAATTGCCGAGTCATTGAACGTGGTGTTATTGTTGCGCATCCGATTTCCATTTAATTCATTACATATGTTGGTCCCTATATTAGCAAAGTAAGAATTAATGAAATTCGATATTTCCTCCTTATTTGTTATTATTTCATTATTTACTTCTATTGATATTATTTACTTCTTAAATATGAACTTAATGTGTACAAAATGTGCACCGTGGGTCAGAAGCCAATAAAAATACACGTTGAGCTATTTTTTTTTTCAGTAGGTTCACAAATATTTCCTATGCTTTTTGTGCCAGAAGGTTTTCAGTGTTCTGCTTTATTATTCATTATCAACGAGTTTTTGTTTACTTGAAGAGAGGCATTTCAAATTTCTATCCACAGTGAGCATTTCACATGTAAAGGGATAGGAAAAAAACAAAGGATAAAATTAATATTTTATAGACTATGAATCATGAATGTAGCAGAAAGGGAAATATTTATTTAATCTTTCTGGTTTACAGACATATGTATCTATTAATAATTCAGAGAGAGCATGTAATTTCAATGTACAGTGAATGGCTAATGCAAAGATAACTGAGATTTATAAATAACAAAGATAAAGATAACAAATTAAATTTATGAATAAGCAAAGTAAATAAAAATTGAGTAAATATTTATAGAAGAATAGAAAATGAAAGGATGTGAATATTTATTTGCAGAACTATACCTAAGAGCGGCTTTATATAGAAAGCGATGATATTGATTTTTTTTTCATTTTTGCGGATTGTTTACTGTAAACTCTTTTCTGTGTATTAATGTTGCAGATACTACATAAGTATGTTAATCGGTTAATATAATATAAAGAAAATACTTAATAATTGATAGACGTGATGTAGAGAATCCTGTTTTCCCCGGGACACTAAAGTATGATCTATAAGCAATAAAACTCAATATGATCCAGATTAGAAGCACTTTGTGTGTTTTTTTCTAGATGTCTAAAACCTGAAACTAGTGTATTTACTATTCGACAAAACGCTCAAGTTGTATCATGGTGTGACTTTTTTTTAAATCAATATTTTTGTAAAGAGCAAAGATGCTAAAAGGACAAACAAACCGAGAATATATATATTTTATATCTGCCAATAAAAGTTAATGCATTACAACCTTAACATCAATTGCAGGATTCCATCTTATTGCCGTTTGTGACCATTACCTAATGGTAAAACTAGTTTATTCTAAAAGTGGAAATGTTTCTAGGTACATAAAGTCAATGGGAAAGCTGTAATAAAGGCATTACAAGCCAGAAAGGTTTTTCTAATAAATAAATAAATGTACTGAACCATTTTCTAATATAAATTATTCAGTTGATTTCCAATTCCACTCATCTGTTTTAGTGCTGGTAATGTTGAATAAAATCACTTAGGACTGGTTAAATCTCGTAAAAATTTCTTACGGTAAGGAAAAACTAAAAAAAAAAAAATGCAAGTAGCTGCGTGTACAATGAAGTTACATTCCTGAATTCTCTGGGTAAGTAATTCAACTTAATTTAACCTGCATGAAGTAGGCTACCCGCACAACAGCAGGGTTGTGTTAGTTGCATAAATTTGACCAAGTGCTCTCCTATAATGTACGAGTAAATCGGACATCGTTATTAACATTCATGCTAAAATAATGTACTGTATACCTGTCATTTAATTTTTCTACTTTATTAAAGAACTTACTGTGATGTAGAAATTCGCACTAGTACCACACAAACAACTAGTGCATAATACTTCACCCTGATACTTCGAGAAGCAAACTTTACAATTAAACTTAGTATGTTTGTCCTTTTTCAGAACAGTGCTAATTAACACCAGTTTGTATATTGGGGATTATTGAGTTGAATCTTCTATTCAAGATTCATTAACCATCACAGAAGAAACCCTCTCTTTCTTTCTCCCCCCATTAACAACTATTAAGAAGCCTTATAGTTTCAGAGGTGTATTTTTTTTACAGGGTGGTGGGTGGCTTTATTTTTAACCTCAGGATACAGGAATTGTTGCTGTATGGAAAATCGAAATATAGTAACTCATTTTTCCTTTTCCATCGATCTCTCTTTAGCTCTCTTTACCAGGTGCGTAAATATGAAACCGGAATTTATGTACAGAAAATACACAGTGATTGGATGACAAAGCTAAGAACTATTTTATTCGAAGTATTGGCCATCGCTAGCGATACATTTCTGCCATCGTTCCGGCAATGTGTGGATGCCAGACCAAAAAAACTGTGCCTCTTGTGCTGCAAACCAGTCATCAAGCCATTTTCGTTCATTTTCGTAAGATGTGAAGCGCTAGTCAGCAAGTGCGTGTCCCATGGATGCAAATAAGTGAAAATCGAAAGGCGCTAAGTCTAGTGAGTAAGTTGCATGCGGAAGGATTTCCCAGCCAAATGTCGCAATCGTTTCTTTGACCGGTTTTGCTGTGTGGGAAGGTGCATTATCGTGAAGCACAATCACTTTATGTTGTCTTTGGTCATATTCTGGTCGTTTTTCACGCAAAGTTTGATGCAATTTGATCATTTGTTGTCGGTAACGTTGGGTATTAACGGTTTCGCCAGGTTTCAGCAGTTCATAATACATCACTCCCTTCTGATCCCACTAAACACAAAGCATTGTCTTCCATCCATAGTGATTTGGTCTTGCAGTCGATGTCGCCGGTTCTCCTGGAGTTACCCCATGATCTTTTACGCTTAGGATTCTCGAAATAGATCCACTTTTCACCAGTCACAATTCGATGGAGAAATGATTTCCTTTTGTACCTCGCGAGCAGAATTTCGCAAGTGTTTTTTTGGTTTTCCTGCTGCTGTGGTTGGTAGGATTCGATTGTTTCAAGTGAAAAAAAAAAATAGTAATAAATCATTGAAGTAAATTATGAACGACCATAAACCTAAGGAGATGATAAGCCTAAGCAAATTACAGTAAAAGATGGTAGCACTCATGTATGAGTGACCAAATGATTTTATAAATTGCAGTTGGGTGTGTGTATTTATAATTGCATAGTGTTTTTTGTATATTATTTTGAAGGAAGCTTCAAAGATTGTAGTGAGACAATTTTCAGTTTCAAAGTTGAACAATGTAAATGTACGTAGTTTCGAATGTAAATGATGTGACAATATTTTTCCAGTAAGAGAACGAAGGGAACTGAATTCTCGAATAATTTGAAATGAAATTACCTCTTTGACTGTGTTAGCTTTTCGTGGGTGAATACTCGCGGTATAGAAGAGTTTATATTCTCTTCTACGGAATATTTTACCAAGTGTAGCTCCCTTAAGAGAAGCATATAAATCCGAAGTAACTGGGAAAACCTTGGTCACCCACGGGAGAAATGAACTTAAAGAAGTAATCACTTACGGGCAAATATAATATATATTGATATATACTGCTAATGCATACATACAAGCCCCTCTTTTGACGGTAATAATCTTAAGACAAAGGGCCTCTTCGAGCTGCAGTAAACAGTCACCCCATAAATAAAACTCATCTATAAGTTACGTACTGTAACTGAGTCTTAATTGATCAGTCTCGATCTTCCCCCACACCACGCGCGTCCTCCTCAACATATGAAACTTGCAAATATCCTCCTTCGAATCAGTTTTCTTTCGAAAGCGTAATATAGTATGACTCTGAGATGTAAACTACGTACAATCCATCACCTCGGGATTATTTTAAGAGAAATATATGATTGTCACAGAAAAGACGTAAAAGTATCGAGTTCTTCATTTAATGAATCGATCCATATACCGATACGTTGCTGGTATCGAAGGTGTCGAGTTAGCGTAAGTATCGAGAACTCACCTATCGATTTTTATTATTTTCGCCCGATATTTTTCTGCTGCTTCTTGCGTTATTATTTGAGTTTGAATCTATACTTTTGCTGTTCTGCAAGATTTGTACATCACCTTTTCGCAATACAAAATAAATCACAAACTTCTGAAATGTAAAGAGCTAAATATTCAGTTTAAAAAATTATATGAAAAGACTGTTCTAGTGTGTGTATCGTGTCTTCAGCAAGAAATTTGAAATGCTTATTTGCGTTCCAAGATTCATTATTGAAAAGAGTGGTAGCCAAAACTTTTCAGGTGACACTTATACATTCTCTTGACAATTCTTTCCAATGAATTTTAATCATCGAAATAATATAATTGGATACTACAGTAGATATGTCCAGATTTTCAAAGTTCGAAATTCTCGAAGATTTGATCTGTTAGAAAGATGGCTGGAATCGATATGTTATTTTCTCACAAAAATAATGTTAATTACATTTTCCTTACGTTCGACGTGGTAGAATTTCGCAGCATTTGACTTTACCAATACATTTAACGGAAATAATCGTTCTATAAAGTTTCATGGGTCATTACAATTTTTTAAAAATATTTTTACAATTTAAATGTGTTGTAATAATTAACCAAGAAAATGCATGTTCGAGCTTTTACCGGCTACTAGGTACAAACATATACTTATTATTCGTCCACGGTTACTAAAGTATAAGATAATTATTGTTTAATGATAAAACAAAATTAACTAATCGCCCTAAGACGTAATTTGGTATCAAGAAGAGATTACTTAATTCTGTTTGACGAACTTGAAATGGTATATACTCTGCAGCAGGGCTTAACCTGATATTTTTAACATGTTAGCAATTTTGCGAAAATCAGTTCAGAAATTTTAGCTTTTTGAAATTTTCCTTAGCACAATCTGAGATTGCGCCTTAACTAGCATTTGTAAGTAATAATAATAATAATAATAATAATAATAATAATTCATGATTTGTTATAATTATTATTAGTAGTAGTAGTATAAAGACATGAAATTAATAAGTTCTTCTTTCTACCATATTCAATTTCAAGCCCTATACATTCATTTATAAATTCTAAATCTATTCTTCTAACAGCGTTGATATTTCTTTTAATGGGCATTAAAGCTTCACCACCTCTTTCACAATTAAGATTATTATATTGTCTGTCCGCTCTAAAGCAGTTTAAAGCATGGTCCCTTCAGACCAAAAATTATCAGCTTTTTGATGTTACTATTGTTATTCCAGATAATATTAAGACCATGAATAATCGTTTGACTTGCCGGCCGAGCGGTCTGCGGCGGTAGGCCATCGGCTCGAAGGTCCCGGGTTCGAGTCCCGGCAGGAGCACGAGTGTGGATTTTAACAGCTAAAGGCGAGTCGTGACGGGCCGAAGTCCAAACTTACTAGACTGGCTCAGATAAAAATAAAATAAAGTAAAATCCTTTGATTTATATGTATCACAGAGATTTACCTGTCTTTATATAAACAAATTTGTGCTGTTGATTGGACGAACATATTACTTAATATTGATTTGGATGCTGTAGTCTTAAAAATAGATGAAGTTATAAAAATGTGTATAAGTGATAATATTCCGAAGACAAATATACGGACTACTAAATACCCTTCATGGTATTCCTCAGAATTTATACGAACTCTTAAAAAAATCAGGCACATAAAATGTATAAACAATCAATGGAACAAAGTGATTACCTAAAATTCTCAGTTTTAAGAAAAAATCAAAGTGTCTTCTTCAAAAAGATAGAAATTATTGTATATTACGCTGTCAAAATGAACTTATTAGTAAAGCCTTTAAATTTTTGGAAGTATGTTCGAAAGTCTACCAAAAATTCTAAAAGCACTAATTCAATTTTCGTTAAAGACAAAGTAGTGTTTAAAGCCGAAGAAAAAGTGGATAATTTTGGTGAATTATTTTAATCAGTGTATCAAGTTTGTGCTTAAGAAAATGTTGAATATTCTAACTGGAGTGACAATTTTTCCTCAGTTAATTTAACTCTACCTGTGATAACAGTTGATGATGTTACCAAAGCAATAAAATCCTTAAAACCTAAATCTGCCTGTGGTTTAGATTGTATACCTATTTTATAATAAAGGATATTAATAATGTGATTATACCAATATTTAATTGGAGTATTAACTTACGGTATGTTCCAAAACCTTGGAAGGTGGTTACTGTGTCTCCAAAAATATATATTGAAGATTTTCGTCCAATTTCAGTAATTAATGTAATACTAATTTTTAAAAAATAATTTAAAATCACATCTTAAGTAAATTTGAGATGAGTATTTTGTCAAATCAGCATGCTTTTCTAAAGAATAGATCGACAATTTCTAGTCTTGTTTAATTCTTAACATTGATAGGACCAGCTATTCAAAGTAGACGTCAAGTTTATCTAATTACTTTAGACTTTGAAAAAGCATTTGATAAAGTTCCACATGAACTATTATTAAAGAAACTTTCTCTCTATGGATTCTGAAATTTTTATATTGAATGGATAAGATCAAATTTGAAAGATCGGAAATTTATAGTTAGATCTAATGATTGTTTATCATCTATGTTTAATGTAATGTCTGGAATTCCTCAAGGATCCAATTTGGGACCCCTACTTTTTATTATTTTCATTAATAATTTAACTTTTCACATGTCCTGTGATATATTATTATATGCGGACGATGTAAAACTTTTTGAGTCTATAACTAACTCTATGCCTTATGGAACTCGCAAGTTCATCACCGCAGTAACAACCGTTCACCATTGGATTCTATCCTGGGCAATATCAAGCCAGTTTTCATTACGGACACCTACTTCTCGAAGAGCTCTTCTAATATTGTCCTCCCAACGACGTCTCGGTCTTCCCAATGGCCTCCTTCCATCCCGCCTTCAAACCAGGATAGAATATAATCTTCGTTTTTTCTCCATCCGAGCTACATGGCCTGCCCACCTTAGTCGTCGCGATTTCGTTATTTTTAAACATCTGATGAATCGTACAGTCCGTGGAGTTCTTCATTATGCAGTCTTCTCCAGTCATTTCGGCCCGTATATCTTTCTCAAAACCTTATTTTCAAACACACGTAATTTATATTCACCTGCTAGGGTCGTACTCCAACTTTCGCAGCCGTAAAGTATTACCGGCAGAATAACTGTTCTGTATATTTTCAATTTCAATTTTCTTGATATTAATCGCGATGTTAGAAGTTTTTAGGCTGAATAGAAACGCGTTCCTCGATTCTAAGCGACTTCTTGTTTCTTCCGTGACCTCATTTTTGCTTGTTACTTATGCTCCCAAGTATTTCAATTTGTTCACTTTCTCCATGACCTCATCAATAATTCTTATGTTTTTATTTCTTTCATTTCCTGTGTTTCTGCTTGTTATCATGTATTTTGTTTTATCTATGTTTACCTGTAGACCTATCCCATCGCACGCTTCTAGTAAGACATCGGTCTTGATTTGTAGTGGATCTATATCGTCCCCTATTAAATCTACATCATACGCGTCTACGAACATTTGATTCAAATCATTCAATGATAGTCCTTTCTTGTTCCCTTTAATTTTTAAAATCTCATATTCTAACGCAAAGTTAGACAGTAGTTGTGACAAGGCATCGCCTTGTTTCAATCCGTTGCGAATCTTGAAACTATCTGACATATTATTACCTATCCGTACTCTGCTTATGGGGGTCACTGAGAAATATCCTCACTAGTTGAACCATTTTTTTCGGAATTCCAAATCGTATCAGGATACTGTTTAACTTTTCCCTTTTGATAAAATCATATGCTTTCTTAAAATGAATGAATAGCTGATGAACCGTCCCATTGTATTACCATTTCTTCTCCAAAATTTGTAAATCGGAACTATTTTTGAGGTTTTCCATTCCTTTCTCCATATAGCACTTATCAGTTGATGTAGTTCCTTGATTAATACCGTTCCTCACGCTTTAATTAATTCGACTGGAATATTGTCTATTCCTCGTGATTTGAATTTTTTAAATTTCTTTACCGACATTTTGATCTCGATCTCGCTAGGTTCGGGAATCCACGGTTCTGCGGTATGGATGTCAAGTTCCTCTGTTTGTTCCCCGTTGTGTACATTAAGAAGTTTGTCGAAATAACTTTTCCTCACATCGACAATTTTAGTCGGATCCGCCTGAAGATCTCCACGTTCATTTCTAATCATTCCTAATGTCGGCTGGTAACCTTTTCTTAACGAGTTTACCCCTTTGTACAGATCACGTATATTATTTGTCTTCCCGTTTTCCTCAATCTCCTGAATCCTCTGCGTTAGATATTCTCGCTTTTTGTTTCTGAACCCGAGTGTGGTCTTTTTTCGCGTTACTGTAGTGGTTGGTATTTGCTTCGCTTTTATTACTTAGCCATCGTTGCCTTGCTTGTTTTCGTTCCTTATGAGGCTTAAGACATTCTTCAACAAACCAAAATTTGTTTTTCTGTTGTTTCTTCTCACCTACATGTTCCTTCGCTGCGCTCTTAATTGTTTCACGAATTGCCTCCCACATCTTGTATTAATTTCATTATTATCATCATCATTATTATTACTCGAATCGGCTAGGATTTCGAACATATGTGAGAGTTCGAGTTGGTAGTCTGCTTTTATGCTCGTATTATTGAATCGTTTAACTTCGAATTTCAGTTGTTTTGACCCCTTGCTTTTTCTGTTCGCGATGCATAACTTTTCCCTTACTTTTGTGATCACTAATTGATGGTCGGTGTCACCTTCTGCTCCTCTGTACGACCTAACATCCATTATGTTGGTGTGTCTTTGTCTATCTACTAATACATGATCGATCTGGTTGAGAGTTTTGCCGTCCGGAGATACCCATGTGTATTTGTGTATTTCTTTGTGTTCAAAGTACGTGTTCTTTACCACTAGGTTTTTCGAAATCGAGAAAGTTATCAGTCTTTCCGCATTGTTGTGGGTCTTTTCGTGAATTTTGTATTTGTCTATAGTATGTCTATATTTTTCTTCCCTCCCTACCTTTGCATTGAAATTACCCAACACAATTTTCGAATTATACTTCGGTAATCGCTCAAACGGCCTTTCTAACCCATCGTAGAATATTTCTTTGTCGTTATCAGTAGCCACCTCGGTCGGAGCATAGACGTTTAATAAAACCGTGTTGCCCCATCGAGTACGTATCGTAACTTACGATAGTCTTTTGTTTACTAACTCTATATCCTGAACCACCTGAAGGATACTGTTCTTAATGAGGAATCCTGTTCCGAAATCCCTCGTAGTAGAAAGTGTAGTTGTCCTGTGGGATGCTATCTTGACCCTCCCACCGAACTTCTTGTATCGCTAATATGTCTAGCTCGTACTTCTCGGTCTCGCGTACCGCCACCTGAAGAGCGCCCGTTTGGTATAGTGTTCGTACGTTCCACGTTCCTATTCTAAGGTCTTTCTTAATCCTGTTCTTGGAGCCCCCCGCAAGCAGTCCCCGCCCGGAGATCCGAATGAGCGACTTGTTTACTCCCGGAATATTTTACCCCAGGAGAATCCATGAACCATCTGTTACCATTTCTTTACATGTGTTAGCGGTGTAGAGTTGTCAGCTGTGTGACCTCGCAGTAAAGGTATACATTCAAGATGTCGTCCTCTGTCCGTCTCTGAGCCTTGACGATGTTATTCATCTTCAGCCTCAGAGTAGTAATGGTGATGCTGCTTCCCCTCACCATGATATTTTTGTTCGGGGTTATCTTCCCCTACCCTTAAGTCTATAAGAGAACATATGGATCACTTGTTGCTACAAAGCTATATTAATAAAGTACTTGAATGGTCAAATAGAAATTTATTACCTTTAAACTTGGATAAATCAATTGGAATTTCCTTTTCAAGAAAAACAAACCTATCATATTATCTTTATATGTTGGGGCAGCACTTGATTCAGATGAAATCTACAATAAATGATCTAGGTATAACTTTGGATAACAAATTATATTTTACTAAAGGTATTGATGTCATAACATCCAGAGCTAGGAAAAAGTTAGGCCTCTTGAAATGGATCTCTAGAAATTTCAATAATATTAAAACTTGTAAAATTTTGTATCGTAAGATCCAATCTAGAGTATTCTACAATTGTATGGAGCTATAATACAAAATATGTAATTGATAAGATTGAGGCAATACAAAATTATCTTTTTTGGCTTAGATGGAAATTTTGGTACAGATTCGGAGCCTTATCATTAGATACTATTAGAAAAGAATTAGGTTTTTTGAAACTATCTGATTGACGAACAGTTAATGATATTAAATTATTTTTCTTAACCTTAAAAGGTCGTTATCCTATATACAATATGATAAGTTTAAGAGCTCCAACTTATGGTATAAGAAATTATCTTCCTTTTGTAGTTAAGGAATATGAATCTTCTGCCATATATCGTTGTGCTGGTCAAGTAAATAAATATAATCAGTATATGGATATTTTTCAAAGTCAGTTTAGATCTATATTTAAAGAATTAATCAAAATTTTGTGAACCAAATTTAATTTTTAATAGTAGGTGTCATTTTTAAATCATATTTTAAATGTATTAAACAATTATTATTCTTGTATCTTAAATTCAGTTTGACTGGAAATTCTTAAATACAGTTTGACCGAACAGACCTTTTTACTTTTTAACTAACTACCTTTTTTTAAAAAAAATGTAATTATGGAATTAATTACATATATGTTACTATTATTATTACTTTTTCCTTTTTATTATATTTTTGTGTTTTCATCTTTTTTCTTTGTATCTACTTTTGTCATGTATTTTTGTTGTTGTCTTGAATTAAATTAGAAATGATTATTTTTCCTCTTATATTATCTGTATTTATTCTTTTCTGTACTCAATCTTGTATTTGTTCTGGGTGACATTTTGTGGCCCTTTGGCTGTAATAAAGATTGTCTTTTCCCGTAAAAAAGATTACAATTATTATTATTATTAAATCTGTTTGTTACAGATAGAAAATTACCATAGAGTGTTTGAAACATTTGAAGAAATCGTAAATGAGAGGCATGACACAGAATTATCTTCCGTTTACTACAGAAACAACGGAAATCGCTTAGTAATATACATTAGGATAAACACCTGTGCGTAACTGTACCGTATGTACGAACGTATGAGCATAAAATAAAATAAAAGGCGAAAGTGTGTGGTTTCACTTGCTGAAATAATGTCTTAGTTTTTGGAAACTATAAATAGAATCCTAATGTTTATAAAACACACTTCGCATGTTACTTAAAAAATAATAAAACAGATAATCTAATAAACATGAATGAAAATAAAACTAAACAAGCACAAAAGGAAATTTGCCGTATAAAGTTAGGGCGGCACTAATGACAACGTACTGAAGTGTGTGCAGTAGAAAGAAAGGTTATAGCCATAACTAGCGCTTTGTTAAAGGTACCGGAAGAAAATGGTCAAAATATCCAAGAAGTAAATAAACTCCGCTTAGGATATGTCAAAATTTACAGAAGTGCATAGAAGTTCACAATACAGAAAGATTGTGATATCACCAGATTGAAAATGGTAAATCAATTTATGCCCACTTCATCGCTCGTGATGATGAATGTGGTTTTTCCTGGTTATAAACTCCCATTTCATCGCTCGTAAAATTCACTGATTTTACTGTTTCAGTATTCACTTAATTATTTTCTCCAGTAAATAACTTAATCATTATCACAATTCGTAATAGTATTTGTTATATTAGATAATAATTTCTATCGTTTACACTAACTTTTCATAAAAACTCGACATTTTCACATAAATTATGAACAACTAAATGTCACTTGAAAGATTAACATCCTACTGCTTCAAAATACAAAACGATACTTTATTGGGAATTTTATCATAGGCTAAACCTATTATTTAGGTTACGATTGTAGGAGGTCCTATATCAATTTCTATTGCAATAGTGATTGTACAAAAACCACAGAAGAAAAATCAGCTACACTTTACCTCCCCAAGATGCGATATAATTTCTTGTAGAGCAACTTTATTTTAATTTTCTGCGTCATAAAAACACATTTTATCCGGAACTTGAGTTATCGAAAATCAAACTTTATAATGGCCTATCGAATGAATGAATAAATATCCACTTCTTTTGTTTCGTAATATTTTGATACTCAATAAAAGAAATACACCGACAAATTTATTTTTGGAGTTCAACATATTAGAAGTTAAGTTCATATTTTTCAGTCTTGAGAGGATAAATAAGTACACAAGTTTCGTTTTACGAAATTTGTCACTTGAAACATAAGTTAAAATTTATCGCTCTAGGCTGCATTCTACCTTAATCTATCATTTTTTATATTACCTTCTCAAGTTCTCTGATCGGAAAATGGAGGGAGTTCAGTTTATTGAAAGCATGAGAGGAAACAGATTGTTGGTTTACGAATGTTACAAGTTCAGTTAGAACAAAATCAGAAAAGATGGTTCTGGCTATATGGTTGATGGCAATGTGTACATAAATATCGAAAGTCAGACCCATGTAGGCAGCGTCACAATAAATGTGAGTAATGAGATTATTTGTAAGCATCCACATTTTTGCACGATTTGTTGCTGCAATTGAAGTTGACATGTGTACAAACAGTTGCAGGAAAAGGGCTAGGGAAGAACTTACACCAGTTCCTAAAATATTTGAGGAGGGATTTGGTAAAGCAAGAGATAAGTCTGGATTTTATTAACAAGATGCCGTCTCTGTCAGGTTATCCAGCATGTATAGAGCTCGTGGAACGTCCCTATGGGAATATCGTTGTCAGTGAAATCAATGAGCTACATTTTTCTTTATTTTGTCATATACTTCACATTTGCAACTGCTGATCTGTTTACTTTTTCTTTATTTTGTCATATATTTTATATTTGCAGCTGCTCAGTTGTTTAGTTTCCTCTTTTTTTATATTTATATTTCACTTTTGCAACTGTTTATTTGTTTCGAGCTAGTTCCTTTCCTGCAAGCGATGAAATGGGAAGTCGTAACCAGGAAAAGCCACCACATTCGTCATCACGAGCGATGAAGTTGGACAAACCACGCCCCCTTTTCGAAAAGCGATGAAATGGGAAGCGATGAAGTGGGGCGACACCAGTAAATCGAGGTCGCTGAACTGAAATATGTAATCCGTTTTGTTTACGCGCTAGCCTGCGTCAGAGACTACATGGCTACATATACAGCGCAAAGATACCATACACGAAAGATGTAACATCACCTGATTGTAAACGATCTGATAAATTGAGGTCTCTGAACCCAAATTTGTAGTTAGTTCCATTAACTTCATGTAAGCGCTAGCGTACATTAACAAACTGACACGCTTTCTCTGTGAATAAATTTTATATTTTGGAGCTCTAGGGCTTAACTGGAATATGTTAAGAAGTTGTTAAAGAGGCCTGGATAAATGTCTGGAGAGAGCCAAACTTACCGTGAAGATCCTGTCGCTTTCGGATAATGAGGGTAAAACTAAAGACAAAGATGATAACTAAATGATTAAATGATGACTAAAATAGTAAATATCTATTCAAACTTATATTATGTATTTTGTTCTTAAATACTGAGTTCACAGTTAACGCAAGCAAAGCAATGCAGAATTTTGATTAGATACATTTCAGCCACAAAATACTTTACATAATGGCGTATCGGTACTTCGTTCTTTGATATATACAAGTGGCGTATATTCATGCAATATCCAGCTGTTGGAATTAGGGTCACCAAAAAATGTAAAATTTATAGGAGAAATGGAGCTGATAAAGGTGTTTAGAAATCCTTATGTTTTTTAACGGATAAGTAAGTATACGTGAAATATGAAATCTGTATCTTCATAAGTGATTGTAAGTAGTTATAAACATTTGTAACTTAACTAGACTAACTTACCCCTGCATTACTACGTAGTAAAATCAAAGCGCAGCGTGTAATGAATATTGAAATTGCAAATTAATGAAATGGTAAAAATCCGAGTGAGGAATCACAAATTCTATTTGATCATCTTAATTCCAACAAGCACAGAGCTTTGTTTGAGCTGAGCCAAAATTGCTTAAAGGCAAAGCCACAAATAAATTCAACTCAATTGTAGCTTTCTTTTCTCAGTCCTATTGCAACTAAATACAGTGAAAGCGGCGTATAACAAAGTGAAAGTAATTCCAAAATTCCTGTAAATGTTCTTCTGCTTCTGAAACATACAAATAGTTGATTATGGCTCAGTCTCAAACTCGGGGAGTGGTTGAACAAGTTATCACGTCTTGAACGTGAAAGAAAGAGTTCGCTGTAGATGAATTCCCATCTGGAAAATGAAAGAGAAGGGCCTTATTGAAGCACAGGACCTACCTTCCATTTTCTCTTAAAATTTATTGTTTAGGCAAATCCACTATTGTTAACTCTATGTAGTTCGAGAAAAGGAATGGAACAGAAAGAGAACTTTACGTGGTGTTTTCAAATGGTGTTCTATTCTCGTAACAGTTAAAAACAATTTCAAGAGGGTTTAAGAACATGTGCTGTCTTACTCCTTGAGAATCTCTCCTTCTCTCATAGATTCGCTTTATCATTTTTGCCAAAATGCCATGAAGTTGTTTCGCAAAATCGGAATGATTTTCGCAGTTCTGGATTCAGTTCACAATATCCTTAGCTCTATAAGCGTTTAGCTCATAATTAAAGCTGCTGTGAACCACGGGCAGATTCACAGAAGCAATCGGCTGTCTTAAGTGCAGAAAAGCAACGAAGATAGAATCAAACTGAGAAGTGTATACTTGAATTAGGCTAATTGTTTTAGAGAAGGTCGCCTCTATTTAATTGTACCTCGGTGATAGTAGTGTAATTTAGGGGTGTTATTATTAAGTAAATAATATCAGTTTTACATATGTCTTTACCAAACATTCGGCTTGAGCCATAGTTGCCTAAAGACCTTAAAATAAATTCAAATTCAAATTTACCAAACATTGTACCGTCAACGAGGGATACTTTGTACACTAAAAATTATTTTTTACACTACCTTTTTTGTGTGTTATATGAAGTTATTTTTTTCTCTTACACCATTTTTTATACACTTTATAATTATGTTGATGGTAGTTCTGAATCTGTGTGGGAAATACAAGAATTTAAATCCCATAAAGACATATCCAAAGTAACTCCGGAAAAGGGGGTTTCTTTGGGCCTCATTCTTTCTGATCTCACGGCTACGAGTATTATGTGTGTAGAGGTATCATTGGACCCGAAATTAAGAGGAGATCGTCCCTTTCATTTGATGGCTAAATCATGAAAATGGGTTAATATCAAAATTATTATTAATGTAATTTTGTGTTGTGTACAAACGTTGGCTACTAACTTTAAGTTACAATTATATTGAAAATAAAGACTCACTGACAGGAAAGTTGCCGTATCTGAAACGTCTCCATGTCTTCAAATGTCAAATAAGAAGTATACACCTTTGAGAGAAACTTTTCCGGTATTTAAGAAAGAAAAACAACACGGAGTATTTGAAACATATTAGAGTAACTTTGTAATAACGATTCTTCGTTGTTTTGTTTATTTATAGCTAGCATGAACCAACCAAGTTAACCGAATAATACCCTTTATATCTTCAAATTCAGAAAATAAAAATAAAATACAAAAAGAACTTAAGAAACTTCATTGAGAATAAAACCGAAGTTTCCCATTGCTGAAATCTGAGATAAATTAAAAATGGAGATACAAATAATCAAAAGAATCTTTAATTTTCAACCAGTTTGCTCAGAAATATACCGTTATGGTAAACCAATGGAGAAAAAATCTTGAAAGCTTCACAAAAATGATAGACCTACACGTAGTGTAGCTGTATGGCTGGATGTTTAAAAGTTATGGCAGTGCAAGATACCTATTGGCTCTATTGACTTTGAAAAATAATATACGATAATGATATCCAACGCAAATACAAAGGCTATTGTAATCATATTAAATGCTAACAATGTAAGCTAATACCGGTATTACCAATAAATAAATAAATAAAATTAAAAAAAAATCCCGCTTAGTAGTAATTTAGTAATACTTTTCTCATTAAGATAGATCGATGTTCTTAAAGTTTGTTAAAGAAAAACTGTACCACCTCTTATTGCAGGTGGTGGTAAAATCATTAGAATGTCTTCGACACAAATTTCACTTTCAAGTTCTGGCTAATAAAATGTTGGCATCACTGCTGAACTGTTTTTTTCTGAAATCGAGCTAATTTCACACGCACATCTTGAAGAGATCCTTATGGATGTAAAGGTTTGCTGTTACAACCCCACGTATCCTTTACTTCCTCTTTTTAGTGAAAGGCACACAACAAGCCAATCATTTTTTTATTTTCAGGAGTTTCTAATTCTACTTCACTAAAGTGCAATTTCTTCACTTCAAATAACATCTTGTATCATGGATTCCCATTAATCATCCTTAGAGCTGTAGAAGTAACCTCTGTTAATTCCACATGTTCATTTTACATTACAATATACTCAAAGTAACCCCGAGAAAATACAGTAATGCCCAAAGTAACCCAAAATTAGCAAATAGAAAGTGGTCCAGTAAAATTATGATATATGAGCCTAACAATTTTTACAAGGCCAAGCCAGCTCTCGCATGTTCGACCAAAGCAAAATTATCCATTAGTCTTCTTATTTTGGCGTTACAGGGTCACACGATTCTTCTGATATTGAAAACTATTTATTTTTTATTTATATTTTTACAGAAAACAATTGCACTTTAGATTTTTTTTTTAAATTTGCGATGTAAAATCCATATGAACGAACAACAAATACCAATAGTAAGTGAACTTTATAGTCTACATTGGCACAAAACTCAGACTTATATCATCAGCGGAACAATCAGAAAAAAATGTCGAATCTTGAAATGTTAGTTTTGTCCAAAGGAACCCCGTTGACGGTATGTATTCTTTGTATATGTGCAATGTACATATGTAAGACGTATTTAGTGTGTATATGTTAGTAATCCTATCTAACCCTTTTCCTAGGTAATTAACAAACACGCTGACTCGAGTTTCTCACCGAATGATGAAAAAGTCTTTTCAAGCTACCTCCAGTTTTGCGGCATTGGTTTACGGAATGCACAACTCTACGAGAAAAGTCAGTTAGAAGTCAGAAGAAATCAGGCAAGTCATTTTTTAATTGTCTTATTTTCTAAGTTTTATTATATAGCTACCCTTAAGAGCCAGTTAAGTTTTATGTTTAGCGTGATTGATATGCTTTGTAAGTAAAGTATCACGATATATGACCTAAAATCCATAAAAGTATGCATACGCTTTGTTTCATATGGTTCTGGCCTTTAATCTTTGAATTATTATTTATTATTTACTTCATGGACGTTTTAGGCTAGCTTCCGCTTTACCATCTGATATAATGTTGTCAAGTGCAACTCATACATATTATACTATTTACAATCGTATAAATCATCTCCCCTTTTACACAAAATCTTCAGGAAGTTCCAGAATTATTATTCTACTAAATATTCCATTACCAGTCTTCCGTTACTTACTATTATCATTTTACTCTCAGGAACTCCTTGTACGGGTACAATATTACGAGAAACAGTTTAATTATTATTATCTTGTGGATCAATACATCATAATATTTAATTATTTTTGTAATGTAACTGAGTATTAATATCTTTCACTATATACGACCTTGGAGTCTTGCGAGGTCCAGCTACTACTACACCACTAGGTCTCAATTTAGTTTCTCTATCATATAATTCTTGTTTTACTGTTTGTCATATAACATTTCCTTTGATTTCAACAATTTAGTATCAATATGGATAGTTTAATTTGAAGACTACGACTGATGAGTATTTCAGCTGGTTATAAGTTACAGTGTAGCGTACAAGAATTTTTATGCTCAAGTAATGCGTACATATCTTTCCACTTATCATAACATTTTTTTAAAGAACTATAGAGCTAAGCCTGTATACCTAGATACCTAGAACAACTCGTAATTCTTAGCAAAATTCAGAAATTCTACTTTATCAACTAAGTAGCACGTTATCAAATGTTTGAGCTTTTTTTATTAATTTAGAACACTGTTTTATGCCGGTACTTCAACGGTTTCAATTAAAACAATAATCCATAGGAATCAAATACAATTTTCCTCCATGTTCTAAAACACTTATTCCTACTGGTTTGAGGCATATCATGAGTATATGTCGCAATATTCGTTAGTATTTGTCATTGTATATTTTTTACACAAAATTCTACATTTCATTATTAACATTTTAATATGGTTCGCTAAATCAGAGCAATAAACAATATGTCGTGCTCTAGATTCATTTTTACTAACAACAAAATTACCTTCCTGAAGATAATTAAGAACCCCCGGTGAGCTTGTAAGGATAGCTTTTGATCAAGTGAGCTCCGAAACACACCGTTCAATGGAATCCCATGGGACGGGACCGCGCGCACAGAAAGTGAGCATCCTAACCAGTTGGCGAACTTAGAGACCGACTTTTAATCGACAAATCCTGACATAGACAGAGTATAGATTTATCTGATACATTAGTGAAGGTTTCTTAATAGTCAGAAACCATTTTCTATTTATCTTCATAACATTTTCTGAGAGATTAAGATTTCTGTAAAGACTACCGAAACAAGAAAAAGTAAATGAAACTGTTATAGTTACCTTACGTATAGTTGTACATCGAGACACACAACTAGCAGTGATTAAGGAAGTTCTTCAAGCTAATAATAGCAGAACATAATTCAGATTTTCAACGTAACGTAGAAACTAACATATTGTTCTGAACAATAATGAAATGTTAGTTCCACATAATTATGATTCTTGTTCACAATTATTAATGAAATATTTTAAAAAAATTATGACGTGCAAAATTTAATAGAATCCCATAGAATCAATACTTGGTTAAGAGCAGGAAGACGTTATTAAAAATAGATTAAACTAAGTAGTAGTCGTCGAAAAACTTTATGAAATGAAATTAAGAAGAAAAAAAAATAATAATTTCGAAAGGTCTGCAGAGGGATATGAATAACTATACAGTGCATCCAAAGATATCTTATACAGACGTTGGTTCGTTTTAAAATTATTTATCGTCTTGTTTGTTCAAAATATTCTCCATTGTATTTACAGTGTTTATTGTATTCGTTATTGGTACAATTTCGAAACAAAAGTGTACGTTATTGCTCCTCTAGTGTGCATAATGATTTTCTTTTTCTTTTTTCTTCTTCAAGGTTCTTTTAGATTTAGCCAGGATGATTTTTGAAGAGCAGAGCACAATTGAACATATGGTGCTTCGAATTCTCACGCATACTCAGTCCCTTATACAGTGCCAGAGAGTTCAGGTTTGTATTGTCTTTGTCAGCTAAGTTAGTTTCTTTCAACTTACTTAATATATGAAGGCTTCAGAAATCTAGTTGAAATTGTATTTGTTTCCCCTCAGCATCTTAGGGCTTTTTTTGTCATTCCTCTGTACGTTGAAAAAGAAAAGAGAATGTAATAATGCCGGCCTTCATTTATATAATATCTGCATTTTCCTGGTATGCCATGTAGTGTTGCCAGATCTCCCGGTTTCACCCGGAGCATTTCGGTATGGAATGCAATGTCCGGGTCAAATAACTAGTCTCCGGGTCAAAGGAGATTCTGTTAGTATTAATGTAAACTACTAATTTCACTCTTTGTTGCAACACGTGACAAAATTCTTTATGCGAGTTTCAGTCGTGCGTCAGACTGTAGCTATAATTCCAGTGCTATTTTTTATAATTTATCTACACTCAGAATCTGGGGTCTTTTCCCGACAATTGGTGACATGAGTCAAAGCCCGGTTGTCGTTAGAAAAATAAAAGCGAAGCAACGATGTTGTCGCATAAAACTTCGACACTAGCATCCCTTGTATGTAGGTCCGTCGTCTGTTACCACGAATTCTTTTTCACACTATAGGTAATATACGAAATTTTGTTTCTAGTTTTATCCGATCGTTGTTACATATTCAACTATATTTTCGCTAGCTTATAATTTCATGGTCACAATTCGGAGAATTGAGAAAGCATAAGTGGTGAGTTTCACCAACCTTCGTTAAGAATTTAACGTATCGTTAGTTCACGAACCAAATGTATTTCAAAACTCTTAAAAGTTAGTTAATGATTCGTCAGTTCCTAACGAAGATAGGTGAAACCCACCTAACGAAGATCTGAATATTCATGATGAAAAAGCAAGAAAATTGATTTCGTTAAAAAAAAGTGTTTTTCCCTCATGAAGAAAAGTCGTGTTTTTTATTTTTAGACATTTTCGTTTCTTTTCCTCCCGGCCTGCACATCACTAAACACAACACATCACTTATCTGGGCATTTGTTAATTCTTAGGAAGATATGAACATTCCTTATCAATACCAAAGCGCTCTTTTGTACTTTGTGCATCCAGCAACACCTATTTTTTCAAAAGCAATAAGCATTTTTGAGAAAAGAGGAGACATTTTCAACAGACGTGTGTTGGAAATGAAGATACAGCTAGAAAATTGCAGAGATAACAAGCGTTTTGGTTTTGAAGATAATGTTTTTTAGAACGCCTTACAGAAAGTAAAAAATGTGTTCTAATGGAAGCATACGCCATGGTATATGACAGATTGTCATATTTAGTTAAGTGGTCCAACTTTAGTGATAATGACAATGCAGACTTGTATTGTGCTCAAATTGTCACACACAACTTCCATTTATTCATTTGGCTCACTTAGGAAAAAAAAAAATGAATCAGCTTTGATGGAAATGAAGTGTAGTGCATTCAAAAACACAACATGTTCTAAATAATTAAGCATGCTTTCTCCATTTAAGTGAGAAATGCACATGTGGAGCTAGTATTCAGCGTCATGAACGTTATGTGGTCAGACGAGAGAAACAGAAAGCCAACGGAATTTGTAAAAGCTGAAATTGGTAGATAGATGAATCTTAAAATGTCTTGTCAAGATTTCTTTAAAATAGCTTAGGAAAATAAAACCCTTTCGGAATGAGAAATGAGTTCTAAAAAAAATATTATTCATAAGGTCGAGTTTTCAATCACATGAGTATATTTTTGAGAGTTGTAGGCATTAAAATACTTCCGAAGTGGCTTTTCCTAACAGCTTTTGGAAAACAAAACAAAAAGGAGACTCCTTTATTACAGATCGGAGGCTGAATGGAGGGTATGGTAGGTCTTCGTTGGACAGACACCTAGTTTTGTCATGTATTTTGCAAAATTTGATGTACTACTTCGTAAGTTAGTGCTAAAGAATATACTTACAATCGTAACGACAAAATTAATAAAAGTTTCTGATTGTCCCCCCCCCCCCCCCGATTAAATCACACAATAAAAGTTTAGCTTAGGCAAACGAATTTTCTTTGCCCTGTTTGTATATTCACTGCAGAAACAACTTTATGAAAAATGTTATTTTAGATGCAAAAAAACAGATGGGGTGGGGAACAAATCGGAACCCTTCCAAAATTTATAATATGAATATAATATCCAGTATATTATACTCTATTAAATACATTAGTAAATAATAATAATAATAATAAAAAAAAAATCCGAGTCTCCGGGTTTGAAATTCGTCTAATCTGGTTACCCTAGTGCCAGGAGCTGAAAACGCCTCGATCAGGATGGCTAGTGAAAGTAAGGTTTAAACCGGCTTTGGCTTCGCAGTTCTGAATTAAATCGGTAGTTGGAAGAAGGAGATAAATCCAATAATGTGTTTTGTGGGAAATTAACAAAAACTTTTGAATATTTTTATTATTTATTGAAAGGAAACTATACGTTTACTGAGTATTCAGAACGGTCTTCTGATCCTTGCATACTGCTCAGACATTCCTTGCTTCCAGATATTGTATTTTTTTCTTGTAAAGTTAAAGAAGTTGGTGAATTTATTTTCTTCTTCCAACTGATGAAAAAAATCGCTCCGCAGTTGTAAGTGGTGAGATGTAAGAATGAAAAAATCGATCAGAGAAATAAAGAAAAAGTCAACAAAAACCTTCAAATAAATGTTATTTACAAGAAATTTATGCACAATGAACTCTAAAGCTGCAGGTAATAAATCCAGATTCTTTCCTTCTCCCAACTGACAGAAATTTTGCGCCAAAAATGGGAAAAACTGCTGTTTTTTTTTTTTTCGTAGCAGTGATAGCAGTAGGTACTATATGAAAATATTTGTTAACAATAGCAGTTTATAAATGCCCGTATTTCAATGCGAGTTACTTATTCCCAACTGTGAAAAAAGCAGTGTAAAACACCGTTTTAGACTAACTTATTTACCTGTAGCCTGTTATGTATACAGTAGAGTGGTGGACTACGGTTAGGTGATGCCTAAAAAGCTAAAAAATAACAATCAAACGTCCAATCATCTAATTGCAATTAATTGAAGTCGTAAACGTAAACCGGAAAACGGAACAATGAAATAAGTGATTAAATCCAACCAAAAACACTAAAATAAAAACAAAATAAATTTAAATACTAAATGTCAAGGGGTAAACTCGTTAAGAAAAGGTTACCAGCCGAGTTTAGGAATAATTAGAAATGAACGTGGAGATTTTCAGGCGGATCCGACTAAAATTGTCGATGTGTGGAAAAGTTATTTCGACAAACTTCTTAATGTACACAACGGGGAACAAACAGAGGAATTTGAAACCCATACCGCAGAACCGTTGATTCACGAACCTAGCGAGATCGAGATCAAAATGTCGGTAAAGGAATTAAAAAATTTCAAATCACCAAGAATAGACAAAATTCCAGCCGAATTAATTAAAGCAGGAGGAACGGCACAAGTCAAGGAACTACATACATTGATAAGTGCTGTATGGAGAAAGGAGGAACTTCCAAATGACTAGAAAACATCAATAATAGTTTCGATTTACAATAAAGGCGATAAATCGGACTGTAATAATTACCGCGGAATCTCGTTATTTCCAACCTGTTACAAGGTATTAAGTAACATTCTGTTAACACGCCTAAGTGTATACGTAGATGGTATAATTGGAGATCACCAATGTGGATTTAGAAGAAATAGATCGACGTTGGACCAGGTTTTCACCTTGAGACAAATTTTGGAGAAGAAATGGAAATATAATGGGACTGTTCACCAGCTATTCATTGATTTTAATAAAGCATATTGTTAGACATATGATTCTATCAAAAGGAAAAAGTTATACAGTATCCTGATACGATTTGGAATTCCGAGAAAAACTGGTTCAGCTAGTGAAGATGTGTCTCAACGACCCCATAAGTAGAGTACGGATAGGTAATATGTCAGATAGTTTCAAGATTCGCAACGGATTGAAACAAGGCGATGCCTTATCACCTTGCTAGTGTTTAACTTTGCGTTAGAATATGCGATTTTAAAAATTAAAGGGGACAAAAAGGGACTATCATTAAATGGTTTGAATCAACTGTTCGTATACGCACATGATGTAGATTTAATAGGGGACGATATAGATACACTACAAAGCAACACCGATGTCTTAGTAGAAGCGTGCGATGAGATAAGTCTACAGGTAAACTGGAGAAAACAAAATAGATGATAACAAGCCGAAACACAGGGAATGAAGGAAATAGATTTAAATACTTGGGAGCATACGTAACAAGTAAAAATGAGGTCACGGAAGAAATTAAAAGTCGCTTAGTATCGGGAAACGCATGTTCCCATTCAGTCCAAAAACTTCTAACATTGCGATTAATATCAAGGAAATTGAAATTGAATATATACAGAACGGTTATTCTGCCGGTAATACTTTACTGTTGCGAAAGTTGGAGTACGAGCCTAGCAGATGAATATAAATTACGTGTGTTTGAAAATAAGGTTTTGAGAAAGATATACGGGATGAGATGACTAGAGAATGGAGGAGACTGCATTATGAAGAACTCCGCGGACTATACGATTCACCAGATGTTTTAAAAATAATGAAATCTCGACGACTTAAGTGGGCAGGCCATGTAGCACGGATGGGGAAAAAACGAAGATTATATTCTATCCTGGTTGGAAGGTCGGATGAAAGGAGACCATTGGGAAGACCGAGACGTCGTCGGAAGGCCAATATTAGAAGAGATCTTCGAGAAGTGGGTGTTTGTGATGAAAACTGGTTTAGTGTTGTCCAGGATAGAATGCAATGGCGAACGTTTGTTACTGCGACGATGAACTTGCGAGTTCCATAAGCCAGGGAATTAATTAGTTGAATGATAAAGTGTGAAAGAGGAGGAGTGATGTGAGAGTGAATGACCACTAGAAACCAGTGATCAACTTTCCGCGGAGTGCCCTGTTGTTGGAATCTCAGCAACAAGAGGACACTCGTAAAATACCATGATAATCTATTTTTTCTCTGTGTGTGATGTGTGGTGATAGAAAAGATTAGCATGTTCAAAAACAAAAAATCAACGATATAATCCAGGATCAGGATACATAGTGCCCTTGTTTCGGAAACCAGAACAGTGACACGAACAAATGTGAATATAACTTTCTTGATGTGTAGTGTAACTTAATGTAGTGTAGTGTGTGTGGAAGGAATGAACAAAATCTATAAATAGACAAGGAACAGATGCAACGGACCAAAACGAGTGAACTGTGCGTAACTAAACTTTAATTAATCAATCTTTTATATTCCAGGAAAGACTACTGGAGTCAGCACCTTTGTGATGTCCCGTGTTGTCTGTGTTGTACCAGGTGTATAAGCTTAAATCCGCTGTTTGCCCATAGATGGCGTTCGTGAGCGTATGAAGCTACCATGGGCACGCCAGACCTATTGGATGAGTTGGACCTTTGGCAACACGAATCAGTGGACATAATTAGCAATTGCAGACAACAACACACAGTGTTCCGTTGGTAAGCATGGCTAGTTTTGTGCCAGAAAAAGAGCATATGCGGGAAGCTCTGCTTTTCTGCTTCCATTTGAAGAAATCGGCTGCCGACGCGCATCGAATGCTTGTGGAGGCCTATGGTGACAGTGCTTTATCGGAAACAACGTGCCGAGATTAGTTTCGTCGGTTCAAAGACGGCAATTTTGACCTGAGTGACGAGAAGCGTGAAAATCGGCCCAGGAAGTTTGAGGTCCATCAATTGCAGGCGCTGTTGGACGAGGTCGATACCCAATCGCAACAAATGCTTGCCGAGCAATTGGGCGTTACTCAAGCAGCCATTTTCATGCGTCTACGTGCCATGGGAAAGGTTCAGAAGATCGGAAAATGGGTGCCGCATGAATTGGCCGATCGGCAGCTGGAGAGACGCCAACATACATGCGAAATGTTGTTCCTGCATCGGATTGTGACGGGCGATGAAAAGTGGATATATTTCGCGAATCCGAAACGAGAGAAATCGTGAGTTGATCCCGGCCAACCATCACCATCTTCCTCGACACCATATCGCTTCGGACGGAAGACGATGCTGTGTGTTTGGTGGGATCAACAGGGTATCGTCTACTTTGAGCTGTTGCAACCGGGTCAAACTGTCAATGCCCACCGCTACCACCACCAACTGATCAACGCGCACCGTGCTCTGTGTGAAAAAAGGCCGGAGTATCAACAAAGACATGACAAGCTGATATTCCTCCACGACAACGCCCCATCGTATACGTCAAAAGTGGTCCAATACTACTTGGAGACACTTAAGTAGGAGGTGCTACCCCATCCCGCTTATTCACCAGACCTGGCCCCATACAGACTACCATCTGTTTGCGTCGATGGGCCACGCCCTCGCTGAGCAGCACTTCGATTCGTATGCAGACGTCCGAAAATGGCTTGATGAGTGGTTTGCCTCGAAAAAGCAGGAGTTTTTTTGGCGTGGTATCCACAAATTACCCGAGAGGTGGGCAAAATGTGTAGCTAGCGAGGGAAAGTACTTTGAGTAACTTGCTTTGTGCTTTCTATGAACACACCATGTGTTTTGCTGACTACAAAACAGCGGATTTAAGCTTATACACCTGGTATAAATGTTGTGTGTATTTTTCTATAAATAAGGAAATCTTTACAACAACTTGAAATCTCCCGCCCCCCTCCTCCTCACCTAGCATGTTCCGACATGAGGAACCAAAGACCAGGATAACATTCTGGATGCCTGGCCAATAGAATATCCCACACCACCCTACGTTCAAAATTAGGGAAATAAGGAGTTTCCTCGGAGTACCGGAACCCCGATTGGGAATCACTGGTCCAGAATGTGCAAGACGTAACGCTCTAGTTAAATATGACTAACATCACCTTAGTATTGATACTAAACCTATTACTGAATTTTTAACTTTACTTAATTTCAAACACATTATACATTGTAAGGTCGTTCTGTGTATGTGTAGTTACGAAAGAACGAGTGTAATGTAAAAAGTTAGTTCTTTCATTCCGTGCTAACATTTACGTTACGTGCATTATTCTTGCTTCCAAAATTTATTTTTTTTAAATTTCTAATTGTGGTAGGAGTATTTTATAGTTGTAATATGAAAATAAGAATACAATACTTACATACGGTACAAACAGCAAATCACGCTGCTGTTTATTCACTATATACAAAAGTACTAAATACAGAAATACTTTTCTATCTCATACCAGAGATCATCCTCGGATGTTCACAACTTTTTATTTAAATATGCATTCTTTTTTCATATTTTTTCTATGTACATACACAGTATTGAGAAGTACTTTTGTATTTAGTGAAAAAACAGCAGCTTCATACCGTATAAAAGTATCGTATGAATTTTACAATTTTAGTCCCCGGAGCGCAAGAAAATTCAATGTTTGTAAATTTGAATTCATTATCTAAATCTCTATTTTTTCCTTCTCAAATATCTAGATAATATTTTATTTCTTGGTTGTCTTTTATAGGTTCTGTTAGTACATGAAGCTTCAAAAGGTACCTTCTCCAGAGTGTTCGATTTTGAAGCTAATGATTTGGAAGCTGATGATAATGAATCACGCACAAGGTTAGTTCCATTCTAGAAACTTTGTAGCATTGTACATTTGTTTAACTATTCAGAGTTAATAAAATGCGAAGCATGTACATTGGAAGTCAGTCTGGAAACAAATTCTTTATTGTCACTTAAGGCAAAATACGGTAAGTTTTATCCCTTGTGTTCATAAATAGTGACCTTGTAATACTTAGCATACATCACGTTTTACAAGCACTGATACGTAATTTTTGGCTACTACCGTGATTTTCGAATAAATAATTCCTTGACTGATAATATGAATTTCCTTTGTTTTACATTACTGAAAATATAGTATGTTTAATAATAATCTTGTAAATTACCTGCAAACGATAGTAATCTTGTAATAGATTACCTGCGAAAGAATATTAATCTTTTAGTAGATGACTTGCGAAGGATTCATGAATATTCCACAGACTACTCTTCTAAAATTGAGGGTGTGTGTGGATTATAATGACATAACTGAAAAAAACAGTTTTCTGAATCTGGCATTTAGTTCAATACAGCGTGACTGGTAATGACAAAGAGCATTGTTTCCACGATTCAGACAGCTGAAGTCCACGCATACCCACAATTGATGTTTTTTCACACCTTTCCCGTCAAACTCACTTGATCATTCTCCAGGGGACGCACAACTTTCCTTGATGTGAATGTCTAGCTCAAGAACAATGGACTTGAGACTGGCGTTTACATCAAACCTACCAACAGTATTCAATATATCCATTTCAACAGCTCCCATCCATACCCTACCATACGCTCTTACTGTCCGGACCCTCTGCATCTGCTCCTCTCATGACATACTTCAAAATTATTTCAGTACCCTCTCCTCATTGCTCACTGACCGTGGATATTCCAAACAGTTCATCCGAAAACAACTGGACCGTGTCAGAAATCACCCTAACTCCAAACGGCCTCCCCGCGAAGCTCCCTCCGCTTCCAATTTTCTAACTCTAGCAAGCATTCAGGTCCTCCAAAAGCTCCTCAAACTGGGGCACCTCATACTCACTGCGTCACCTGAAACTGAAAGAGTTTTCCCGTCGCTCCCTAAAATAGTCTACCGCAGAGCTCCGAATCTCAACACGATTCTCACCAGAACTGGATCAATCCTCCCCCCTCCCCCGAAACCTGGCAAATGCAATAGACTACGCTGCAGAACCTGTCCTGTTTTTGATCTCAGTCTGTCTTTCGAACATCCTGTCACTCACATTCGAACATCCTGTCACTCACATTCGAACATCCTGTCACTCACAGGACGTGCTCTTGCCGACACTCCGGCAGTTGCATATCTTTCAACCTCATTTATCTCCTACTCCGTAACCTATGTTTCGCCTTCAACGTTAGAGAAACCCAAACACCTTTATCAGTCCGCATCAACAACCATCTCTACTTCTCCAAATCACAACATCCGCATCTCCCCGCACTTGATCAAACTTCTTATCACGATTGCACTTTTGACGAAACCTTTTGAGTCAGCATCCTGAAAATTCTGAACCCTGACTCACCTGCCACAGTTAGAAAAGATGAGAGCAGACGTACATCTCTATCTTTACCGCCAACCATGAATCTGGGCTGAACTGCATGCAACTCCCTGCAGTGCAGTTTCTTCTTCTTCATTCTCTTCGTTCCGTCTTTAGTTCACTTCCCCCTTCATGTTTGTTATTTTTACTATTATTATTTTCCCCTCCGATTCTGTACCCTCTTATTCCTTTAGGAAGCCCTTACTCCTGGTAACCTCCGCACTTCCTTCTCCATTTAGTGTTTTCTCCGACCCATCTAGTCTTTTCCCGCCTCCTTAACCTGGCCACACTGTTACCCAGCATTAGTTGGCAACATGGCGTCTCCTTAGCACAAGTCCGTATCAGTTCGCTCTGTTCATTTTCTCTCCTATCATGTGAAAATGCTTTTGCGCAACGTTGCTACTTACATATTGTGTTTGTGATGTTCATGTACGCCTGTTTTGGTATTCTATAATGTAACTATGTTTTTTTACCTTTTTTACCATCTTATATATTAATAATTCACAGTAATTTCAATCCACTACTCGATGAGACATCTCCCGGAGGGAGTAGTTGGTCTGCTGCTCCCATGCTGACCAAACGTGTTGGGAGAAGATAGCTGAAGCTCTCAACTGTATATATATCTATCTATATGAGCTCCTGCGTAGCCAAGTCGGTAGCGCGCTCGACTTCAGTGCGAGCGGTCCCGGGTTTGATTCCCGGTGGTGGCTCAAAAATTTCGTTGTTGACCGAGCATCATGAGGACAATTGGGAAGCTGCTGTGAATAAAAGAAAGTGGCGATCACAGTGAGAGTTTCGGCTCTCCTCTCCTAACCCATCTGGTCAGCGTGGGCGCAGTAGACCAACTCCTCCCTTCGGGGAGAGGCCTCATCCATTAGTGGATTGAATATGGCTGTGATTTATTATATACGAGGGGTTACCCAAAAGAAACCGGAATTTTGTAATAAAATTGTGTGTATTTATTTTTGGGTGCTACAACTTGAATCGCTTTCAAAGTACTGTCTATTTGATGAAACGCACCGGTCTAAACGAGTTTTTCCATTTTCGAAACAGTCGTGAAGCTCTTGCCAGGTGATACCTTTTAATGGCTCCGTCGTTTTTCCTTCACCTCTTCCACATCTGCAAAACGTTTTCTCTTGAGAATTTTTTTTCTTTTCATTTGGGGGAATAAAACAAGGTCACTCGGACCAAGTTCGAGTGAATTTGGCGGGTTCAAAAGCTGGATCATGTTGTTTTCCATTAAAAGTCGTTTCGCAATCAAGGTTTTGTCTGCTGCTGAGGCACGTGTTTTTCTGCAATTCTTTTCATTTGCAATTTCTTGCTCAAAGTCCGTTGGCAGGAACTCCAGGCGCACCAAACAAATCAACAAGGTTATTAGTGGTTCTGCGACGGTCTTCCATAATCACTCCACCAGTTCTGGCTATGTTTTCATCCGTTCGGGAGGTCGAGGGTCGTCCTGAGCGAGGTTGGTCTTCAAATGGCCTCGAAAAAAAAAAAAGCTCGTAAAGTTTTCTTTTTCCCAGAGCAACTTCCTTGTAAGCCGTTTCCCCAAACAGAAAACACAATTTCATAGCCTCACGCGTTGTTTTCAGTTTTCAGTCATCACAAAAATCGCCAAACAAGCAAGAGGCGCTTAACAAAATTATTTATTACGTGGCACCACGACTTCACTTGACAACGCTGGTCGGTAGACTGATGCAAAAGGATCCCAGCAAGAGGCAGCTAGCGGCGGAAGAATGTACTACAACGGATCCGGCCACCAGAGAATGATTCCGGTTTCTTTTGGGTACCCCCTCGTATATACATATAGGAAGGAAAGGAATCGCACTTACGTATTATCTTGACGAAAATCACGTACACAGTCACACACACAACACTATAAAGTCACTTAAAATTTTGGGCAATTTTCGACGTCGTCATTTGTTTTGATGTGGATGTCCGGCATCTTGTTTTTCTCTCTCTTCAAATTGTGCACGTGTGTTCAGTGAAGTTCTTTCTTGTCTACAACTGAAGACGGCTGAAGTCGAAAATTTTAAGCGACTTCATAGTGTTATGTGTGAAATTGTGTTCGTGATTTTCTTCAAGATACTACGTAAGTGTAATTCCTTTCCTTTCTATTAAAATTTCACCTATTGTCTATCCGGCCTTCTCCTATATGTACTTTATGCGTCATCAGTAGAAGAGAATAAAGAAGTTCGAACCTCTTTATTCTCTTCTACTGATGACGCATATGCGAAAATTGTAACGTAAGTAACTCTACAGTGTTGAGTGTATATTGTTAACGTGATTTTCGTCAAGATGTTACGTAAGTACAATCCCTTTTCTTTCTATTTAAATTTACTCTATTTATATATATATATATATATATATATATATATATAACTAGTTTATGGGCAAACTCGAACATGATTTCCTGCAAACTCAACCTTTGACCCCTCTACTCTAAGATTCTTGGACGATATAATGATGCTATGGACTCATGGTGAAACCAGTCTCAAGACATTCTTAGAACAACTGAACCAATTCCGTGTTGTCCAGTTCACCTGGTCCATTTCCGACAAAAGAATCACATTCCTTGACGTAGACATCACCTTAGAAAACAACACTCTGACCACTTCCGTTCACATAAAACCCACCAACCATATGCAGTATTTACACTACTCAAGTTCCCATCCTTACCACACCAAGAAAGCGATTCCTTTCTCCTTTGCACTCTAGGACAACGCCTGAATTCCACCACCTGTTGCTGAAACTTAAAACCAACGCCTCCAGGAGGCTCTAGTCAACCGATGCTACCCTTCTAACCTTGTAACCAAACAGATCCGCCGTGCATCCTCACACGCTCAACCCATCGGCTCTAATCACCCAGTTCCATCGTAAACTAACCAAGGTCAAACAAATCCTACACTCTAATTTCCACATTTTCCACTCTGACCCAGACACAAGATCAATATTCCCCACCAAACCAAGATTAGTTTTTCAACATCCACCTAATCTTAGAAACATCTTGGTCCGTACGAATCCCTCCTTACCACCACACCAAACCGGCGCACAGACATGCCAGAGACCCAGATGAAAGGTCTGCTCCATTTTCATCACTTCTCCCACAATCACTATCAATACTGCTAATGGTCGGTACACCCTCAATCCCAAGGGTACATGCCACACCCCTAATGTTATATACATCCTAACCTGCAAGTTCTGTGATGCCTTTTATGTGGGGGAAACAAGTTGTGTTCTTAACATTCGAATTAATAACCATCGTCACTTCTGTACTATCAACAAACCGGATGCCCCAGTTTCCTTGCACACCGAGTCCCACAATACCAATTTTGATCTATCTTTCTTGGTTGCCATAATCCACATTTTACCCCCTACGACTAGCACATCTGTGGGAGAATGCCTTTATTCACGGTTTGAGCGCGAAAATAAAACCTGGCCTTAACCTTCAATAACTCTAAACTCCCCTTTTCCTCTGCATTTTCAACACATTTCCATCCACGATCCCACCTTGTACTTACACGCTATACAGTTATTATTATTTCAAGTTCCGGATATCTACGCGCTACAGCAGTCAGTTGTTCTCCAGTTTTGATATTTTGTCCGCTACGTGTCGCCACTGTCTCTTCAAACTTGTACTTTGTGAACATGTGAACTTCGCTGTCTTTCTCTCTACTTGAAAAAGTGGGAATACACGAAATATAGTGACTTTTTTTGTGTGTACATGTGAATATGTGTGATCTAGTGCGTTAGTAAGCTGTAAGTAATCCTTTTTTCTCCTTCATTTGTCTAAAATTTACCTTATATATATATATATATATATATATATATATAAGATGGTAAATAAAGGTTCTTACGTCACAGAATGCAAAGACAGGTGTACACGAACATCACAAACACAAAAGAAAACGGCAACGTTTCGCGAAAGCGTTTTCACATGATAGGAGAGAAAATAGACAGAAAGGACTGGTACAAGAATGGAGCTACGAGGCTGCGATATATAAGAAAAACATTTATTAATCGTATTTGTTATTGTAACAAACTTGGCGCAAGGTACACACTTGGAATGTCTAAATATTACTGTTTCAACGATCTGAAATAAAATATACGAAGTGCATAATTCTCAATTATTTCTTATATGTATATGTAACATGTAATGAAGTTGAACAATAATCATTTTATCGTTTTATCCTTTTCTTTTTCTAGCCCATTTGAAAGCAGGTTTCCCATTAATGTTGGCATTACTGGTCACGTTGCAACAACAGGTGAGGTATGTAGAGGAGTTGGGTTTTGGCTTCTGTAGTGGTGAGGTGTAGATCGATGTATCTTTTTCTGTAGTGTTATTACTTTCTTTTCATTAGACTTTGTTTGTGCGTCCTTTTTCTGATGCATGAAATTCTGTTGTGTATAAGAGCATGCTTTCATTTCCCTCTCAACGTGCTTCGTACTTTTTATATACTTTCCTTTTATTTAATTTATAGTTTTATAATTGGAGTTTCACATTATATTGTTGTGTCTTCGCCGCTATTGGTATTGAATATAATGGCACCATTCCTATGCGAGACTTGGCCACTTTTCTCATTTTGGTCTTTTTTTTTTTTTTTTTTTTTTTTTTAGAAAATTCAACTTATTTCACCTATTTTTTATTTCTCTCACCTTTTCCCATATTTTTCACCTTTTTGTAGGGTATAGTAAAGATATTACTACATACATTTTTCTTATAGGATACATAACCTCAGTTACGATTGATGAGAACTCTGTTGAATTAATAATAAGCACCTCTTTCTTTTTATAACCGGAAAAACAAATCCATATATTTGGAAAGGGTATAAATAGGTGATGTTCACAACAGAAATAATAATAATAGAAAGAGAGAGGGGGTGGGGTTATAGAGTGCTTAAATTCGTCTTAGTATCCTTAAGTATTTTTACACGTTTTGTATTAACTTGCTTTGTAATCATATCTGATACAAATCTTGTAATTGTTTTTAACTCACTTCTCATCATCCAATTACTTTGAAATTTTTTAAACTTTCTTCCTTCCGATGACAATACAATATTCAATCATTAAATATACGACAGAGTAATCCAGTTAACTTTAGTTAATTAATTAAAATAATTCGAAATTATCCTCAAATGCACGCAACTATTTTGTGAAATTTGGGTTGCCTATCTCACAGGGAGTTAAATATTCATCTATTATACATAAAAAAATTAAGAAAGGATTTTAACACTTTTTTAAAGATGGACTAAAAAGTAAAATATAATAAATTGAATTAATCTTATGAATCGGAAAATAAAAGCGTGGATGCTCTTGCTTACCGTATTATAAAATCACAATATCTAAGAGCACCCACGCTTTTATTGTCCGATTCATAAGATTAATTCAATTTATTATTTTTTACTTTTTAGTCCATCTTAAAAAAGTGTTGTTTTTTTAAAAAAGAAAATCCTTTTTTATTTTTTTTATTAATGAACCTATAGTATAAGACAGTAATTGGAGTAATAATTAACACTTCGGTTTAACATACCAACTCGAGTTTTAACATTTCTGTTTTGTAATCTTCTTTGCTGTTTCAGATTGCAAGTTACTAGAGCCCAATTCATTCCTATATCTAAAGTAGATATTTTAATTTTGTATTATAGGCATTGTTTTCTTGTGCTGCTGACCTTTCTTACGTCGGTCTTAGTGGTCGGGAGGTCTGAGTTGTCAAGACTAGCCTCCAGGACGTTTGGGATTCGAATCCTAGCTCGGGCATGATGTTTGTGGATTGAGAAAGTATTGTACTCATATAATCAACACTGGCTGAAGTGAATAGTTATTAAAATGGTGCAAATGAAATACTTACCGTAATCGGGTTATCGTGTATAAAGCCAACCAGAGAGATTATCAAAATCCTTTTTCAAGATAACTGTGGTTTTGGAATAATTAGGAACTATTTCAGTTAAGATCTAAAACGTCATTTCAGTCCCGAGTTCTTGAAAGAAGCTAGTTGTGTCAAGGTTAATGCATAGCGTCATACTCATTTATAAAAGCAGAACAGAGGTACAAGTTGTAAATGATATTCAGTGTTTTAGAAGCTAAATGTTTTTCTGTTGTGTCATAGTGGACGAGATTTTAGAATATTTGCTATCGAGTTTCAAATCTGACTTTTCCATCGGGGCAAGGAAATGTATCATTTCCTTGTCGTCCTTTTTTTTATCTTACCTTGTAATGTGAAGTACTTCCTCGTATGGTCCAAGTATGTATTGTTACTGTTCTTTTTATTAGTGCATGTTTTATACTTGGACCATACGAGGAAGTACTGCATCTTATAAGGTAAAATTAATAATATGTGTTCCTCGATTCCTGTACAATATAACAGTTTATTTTTCTTTAAAGCAATATGTAGAGATACTGGGATAAATTTTCTCTATGGGTTGAATTCAGATCTGGAATTTGATAATTGAGTGTTGTATATATAAAGACATAGTATTACACACGGAGGATCAGTATTACAAATTTATTTAAACTTACCTAAACAACTGAACTTGTAAATGTTGTATTCGTCTAGACTGATGCTAAGCTTTTCGGTAGCAATCTGTTAGCGTCTTCTGCTATTTTAACCGAGGGTGATTAAATATGTAATAATGTGTGGTACACGCAAACAGCATAATAATTTATAACTCAAAATACACATTATTACATTCAGTTACCCTCTGTTAAATGCCTGAAAGCGGTAACAGACTATTACCGAAAAGCTTAGCATCAGTCTAGACTCTGGACGATTACAACATTTATAAGGTCAGACGTTTAGGTAAGTTTCAATTTGAGTATTGCATAGTCTATTGTGACAGACCTGGGAAACAATTTCTGCTATAACATAAGTTTCATATGCATTATAGTGTTGCCACCTTGTCATTCTTTCTCCTTCTATTCTGTAAAATGTGCATCGGAGGAACATTTTGCAAATAATACTTTTTTCTTAGAATTTGCGAAGGAATAACATAATCATCATCTTGGACGCGAATTCTGAGACCAACGCACTATTTGCAAGAGAAAGGGATTACGTGGACTGACGAGAAATTTTTTTTGCCAGGAAAAGCTAAACCATAACGTTGAACAAATTAACTTTCTGTGAGTATGCCTCATCATTTCGACAGTTCCGAGCTTATTTATTTTTGTGCGTAAATTATTTTTACTCGCTTGACTGTCCTATTTACGTATATATAATCGTCTCGTCAGTTTGTATTTTCTTATAGTTTTAATATTCTCATAAAATTGATTGGTTTATTGATTCTTGCCTTATTGATTAATTCTTCTTAATGTCGTAATATCGTTATATTTCAGACTGTCAATATCCTAGATGCCTACCAAGATGAACGGTTTGATCCATCAGTTGATGAAGGCACTGGATTTAGACATAAAAGCGTCCTTTGTATGGCAATAAAAAATTCCTCAGGTTTAATTATAGGTGTAATTCAGGTAAGTTGCATATAACCAAAGTAGTATTTTAGTGATTCACGAAGTCTATTTTACACTTCAGTGCTCTTTGCAAGCTTTGTCATGACTTCCGTGTACACTCACGAAAGAATGTACTCCTAAAACGTTGCGTTTTATTTTATTTAACTTACATTTCATCTCCCGTCTTTTCAGTTGGTTAGCGCACACTCTTTCATTGCGAGCGCATTCGGTTTCGATTCCCGATAGGGGCTTTCCCTTCCGGCGTTAATCCAGTATCGTGAGGTCAATTAGGTAGCAGCTTACATAAGGTAGTAGCGAACTGTGGTCTAGAAGGCCAGAAATATGTTGAGATGCGTCGCGCGGACCTATTTTTCGTACCTTTTAAGTGATCGATCTTTAGTATAGTAAGATGAAGTATAGAGAAGTGTATAAATGTTAATAAAACATATTGTTACTTGACGTTTGAGACCGAGCAAATTTTGAGAACTTCCGCTTTTTATTAAAGTTCATTCAGGGTTAGTGTGACGCATTTGCGGTATATTCTACAAAGATATCTAATTTGTAATCACATGACATTATTTTAGTACAGTACTTTGGATATTGAACGCCCTTTGCCAAGAAGTTTTAGAAAATATCTACGAATGTAGAGGGCGATTCCGTGTGTATCACTGTGTATGATGGTCAATAACAAACGTTACGTTTGAAATGTTTGGGAATGGTGTGAATAAGTTATCTTCTAAAGGAGAATATTGAGCATTAAAGAGGGAACTAGCACCTTTGTACTTTGTATTTTAAACAATGCAACTTCATACCAAACCACTACTATTAAAACTCATAAGTCCAAAATTGAGAAATTTTAGCTATTTTTCGGTGTGTTTAATTGTGATATCAACATGCCAGTTGTGTTATTATCCGATTATATAGAAAGGTCGTCCAGAGTTGACCTAAACATTTTGTCTACAGAGAAAACTAAAAGTACTAGGTATACTGTGCCTTCACAGTGTTATTGTCATGCGACTATTTTGTTTGACAGATAAAAGTCTCGGTCAGTCCTGAATGACCCTTCTATATCATTGAGTTCTTTGTTAAAAGATTACAACTCATTTAGTCCATGGGTCAAGTACGCTGTATGTTCCAGTTGGAGGTACTAAATGATATTTACACACCAGGAGTCCCCACCATAGGGATGGCGAAAATGCAATCTGGACATGTCAGAAGAGTAGCTTTTCAATATAGCTGTATGAAGTTTTATAAAAATAGCCGTATCTCGGCTCTCGATTTTATTTTTATTTTTTTAATGAAAGCTGTTACGAAAATCAACACATCTTAGTATTAGCACCTTTAACCTCACTCCTGATAAGTTTTTCTGATAATTGCAACGAATTATGTTTTCGTTACTTCTCGTGCAAATTTCTTATAGCTTGAAAATTACCGTATACTAAATACTAAGGTAAAAATAAAATTTGGAAAATTCACAATTTTCATCGTTTTTGCATCATAGCTCTTCCAAATCTCACAGTTTGTAAGAAATTATCTTAAGTTATTTAATTGTTTTAATGTCGCAGCACATTTACAAGCAGCAGATCAATACATAGTTTATATGTATCAGACACTGTTCTTAAGCATTCAAAATCAAACATGTTTGTGCTTTGAAATGAATTAAATATAATCATTTTCATGGTCACTGTTTTCGTCATCAGAGATTTCATTCATTTCAGTATCCTGGTTTTCATCACAGTCCTCTATATTAGAACATGAAATATTACTATATTTACAGGCATCTGTGCATTTAAGATCGTTTGAAATGCACATAGAGAGTGGCTATGCACAAAGCTTCCTACATTTCCACGTCATTTGCTCTAAAATAACTTCTGGCGCAAGTAAGCCAGTCATTCACTTAATTTCAACACTTTCATCATTTTTAACAGTTCAACCGAGATCATGTGGTGAAGGTAGGGAGAGTTCGTCAACGAGGCTTCTTCGCCAAATATCACATTCATAGTTTGCTCTTAATGCATGTTGATATAGTTAATCCTTGCAAGGTTGAAAATACTCCATAGATTTGAAGACTCCCAGTTTTTGACTAGGATGCATAAAATTTTACTGAACTGTTCTATCTGGATTAGGAGTTTTAATTCCTTAACTTTGCTTTGGTCTGAAAAGGAACTTACTGTGTCACAACGTGTACCTGTGTGACAAAGCAGAAGAAATATTGATGATTTTTATCACACTGACGACCGCCATTTTGTTTTTCTCTCTCTTCTAAATGTACACGTGTGTTCAGAGAATTATTTTCTTGTCTTAAACTGAAGATGGCAGAAGCAGAAAACTTTAAGGGACTTTGAAATGTTAAATGTGTAATTATGCACGTGATCTCCGTCAAGATAGTACATAAGTGCAATTCCTTTCCTCTCTATTCAAATTTCACCTATTATCTTGCCTATCCGGCCTTTTTCTATTGTACTTTATACAGTCCCTGAACAACGAATTAGGAATTTGTTGAAATATGTGTATTTAAACAGTTCTGTCAGTTTTGCATGAAATGTGCATTACTTATGGTAAATATTAGTTCTTTTACAAGCACAGCCATTTATTTTACACAGAGTGACATCGCTAAGATTTTGTTATTCGCCCATTTGCCTTGATAATTCCCACAACTTCCTTTGGTGTACTTTCAATTCGTTCTCTTGTCAGTACCGAGATTTTTTCTTGTATCCATACTTGTGTCATTCTTGCTATCAACTGACGTTTTGTGGTACAATGAACAGTGCTATTCTTAATCAAATTCCATACTCAATAGGATTGAGGTCTGGACTGTTGCCTGGTCAATCCAATACGCTGACATCTTCATTCTTCAGAAGATGCACAATTAATGTGAATATGTAGCATAGTACTCCATTTTACATGAATATGTCATCGTTATTTGGAAACCAGATCCGAATTTGAGGCATCAGGTGACCGTCCAATACAGTTGTTTAAGACTCCTTTTCACTATTCCGTCAAAAACAGAGTTCGCCTGTTCCTTTGGAAAAATTCATACTCCAACATATGATCTTGTCTGGATGTTTTGCTATCCGTTTTGTTCCTTCTGAAAGTAACTGTTCGCCAGTTCTTCGCCACGCTCGTGTGTGCCTGTCCTGGAGGATATCCACCACGGATTCATCAGAAAAACAAACCTAAAGCAAATATGAAACAGTGGAATGAAGTACCATAATTGGACTGATTTGAAGATTTGAGTTGTTGATGTTTAAAAGGGTGAAACACTGTGCAAAAGTGTATTTCTGCTGTCACATTCAACTGATTATTATAAAAATATACTATTTACCTGTTACCAATCATCTGTTTCTTCAAGATTTTGCTTTTTGGCCCAAGCGAAATGCTCCTTCTTTATGGCTGGTGTTAACTTCGGTTCTTTAGCTGGACGACAGGCATGAAAACTATATTCATGCAAAGCGTTACGAACTGTTTTTATATTGATTTTGGATCCTGCCTCACTTAGCATCTCTATGAGGTAGTTTACAGTTGCTTTTCTGTTGCGCAAACCAAATTTTGTAGGTGCCTTTCTTGTCTCGATGTAGTTTGTCACTCCATGATAATTTTGAACTTCCTTTGGGGAGATAGGTTCACCAGGTTCTAGTTTCATTTTTATTCCTCCTACACTTTGGGAAGAAACATTACATTATTTGTCTATTGTTTGAAACCTTAACGTTGCAATATATTCGTATTATTTCTCTTTATGCTTGGACTCAGGTCTCTGACTTTACTCATATTGTTGACTAATGGTTTGGGGCAGTGAGCGTTCTTACAATCACCCAAAATATTATTCCAACACTATAACACCATTTAATAACAACAGAAAGAATTGAGGTTATCAGTAGCCTAACACAAGACAAAGACGTTTGAAATCGTCAATTACAGGGCATGTATCTACAGCAACGATATACAAATTCAACACACACATCTATCTGTTGAACTATAAGGAATAGAGCCACCCTGGTGGTGAATACATAAACTAATACCACATACAAATTATAAAGGTTCATTTCAACGCGTCTACAGCAATGAAGATGCTCCAAAACATTTTCACAGATGTCTAATTTCAAAAATCATAATAACTTACTTACTTACTCTTTGGCTTACGGAACTCGCAAGTTCATCGTCGTAGTAACAAAGTTCGCCATCCGGATCTGTCCTGGGCAAGATCAATCCAGTTTTCATCACAAACACCTACTTATCGAAGAGCCCTTCTAATTGTCCTCCCAACGTCGTCTCGGTCTTCCTAACGGCCTCTGTCCCTCTGGCTTTTCAACCAAGATGGAATATAATCTTCGTTTTTCTCCAATCCGAGCTACATGGCCTGCCTATCTTAGTCGCCGTGATTTCATTATTCTTACAACATCGGATTAGTCGTACAGTCCGTGAAGTTCTTCATTATGCAGTCTCCTCCATTCTCTAGTCATCTTTCCCTGTTTCGGCCCGTATATTTTCAAACACTCGTAATTTATGTTCATCTGCTAGGGTCGTACTCCAACTTTCGCAACCGTAAAGTATTACCGGCAGAATAACCGTTTTGTATATTTTCAATTTCAATTTCCTTGATATTAATCGCGAGATTAGAAGTTTCTGGACTGAATAGAAACATACGTTACCCGATACTAAACGACTTCTTATTTCTTCAGTTACCTCGTTTTTGCTTGTTACGTATGCTCCCAAGTATTTAAATTTGTTTACTTTTTCTATGTTCTCATTCTTAATTGTTACGTACCCATTTCCGCTATTCCCTGTGTTTCGGCTTGTTACCATGTATTTGGTTTTCTCTTTGTTTACCTGTAGACATCTCATCACACCCTTCTATTAAGACATCGGTGTTACTTTGTAGTGCCTCTATATCTTCCCCTATTAAATCTACATCATCCGCCTACACGAACAGTTGATTCAAGTCATTCAACGTTAGTCCATTTTTGTACCCTTTTATTTTTAAAATCGCATATTCTAAAAGTTAAACACTAGTGGTAACAAGGGATCACCTTGTTTCAATCCGTTGCGAATCTTGAAACTATCTGACGTAGTATTACCTTCCCGTACTATGCTTATGGGGTCGCTGAGACACATCCTCACAAGTTGAACAAGTTCCTTCGGAATTGCAAGTTATACCAGGATACTGTATAGCTTTTCCTTTTTAATAGAATCATAAACCTTCTTAAAATTAATGAATAGCTGGTGAACAGTCCCATTGTATTCCCATTTCTTCTTCAAGATTTGTCTCAGGGCGAAAATCTGATCAATATGAATCTATTTCTTCTAAATCCACATTGGTGATCGCCAATTATTTCATCTACGTATACATTTAGGCAAGTTAGCAATATATTAGTCAATACTTTGTAACATGTTGGGAGTATCGAGATTCCGCGGTAATTATTACAGTGCGATTTATCGCCTTTTTTATGAACCGGAACCATTATTCAGGTTTTCCATTCCTTCGGAAGCTCCTTTCTCCATATAGCGTTTATCATTTTATGCAGTTCCTTGATTAGTGGCGTTCCTCCCACTTTAATTAATTCGGCTGGAATATTGTGTATTATCTCTCTCTCTCTCTCTTTTTTTTTAAAAAAAAAAAAAAATTCTTTTTCGACCTCGATCTCGCTAGTTCGGGTATCCATGGTTCTGCGGTATAGATTTCTAATTCCTTTGTTTGTTCTCCGTTGTATACATTAAGAAGTTAGTCGAATTAACTTTTCCATACATCGATAATTTTAGTCGGATTCTCCTGCAGATTTCCACGCTCATTTCTAAAGGCTGGTAACCCCTTCATAACGAGTTTACCCCTTTTATAGATCTCATATGTTATTTGTCTTCCCGTTTTCCTCTATCTCCTGAATCCTCTGCGTCAGATATTCTCACTTTATGTTTTTGAACCCGCGTGTGGCATTGCGTTTCGCGTTACTGTAGTGGTTAGTACTTGGTAAAACAGGTAGAAAAAAAAATGGTAAAACAGGTAGAAAGAAAGGATATTTACGTGGTAGATTCTTGAGACAGGTGTACAATAACATCACAATAGAAAAGTAGTACGGACTGTACGTTTGGGAAAAGCGTTTTCAACTGCTAGGGGAGAAAATGGACAGAGCGGACAGGTGCGAGACTAGTGTTAAGGAAACGCCATATTGCGAACAGACCTGGGTGACAGTGTGACCAGGTATGGAGGCTGGAAAATGGCTAGATGGGATAGAGAAACACCAAATGGAGAAGAAAGTGGGAGGGTTACTAGAAGCAGAGGGTAACCTGAAGGAATAAGAGGGTACAGAATCAGAGGGGAGGGGGAAATAATAATAATATAGGGGAGAACAAAAAATTTAGAAAAATAGGATAAAAGAGCAACTAGAGACGGAACAAAGAAGAAGAAGAAGAAGATTGCGCTCCTGGGAGTTACAGGCAGTTGAGGTCGGGTTCATAGTTGGCGGAAAGGATAGAGAAGTGCGTCTGGTCCCATCTCTTTCTAACTGTGGCAGGTGAAAGTTTTCGTCAAAGGTGCAGCCGCGATAGGAAGTGTGTTCAGGTATGGGGAGGTGCGGAAGTTGATATTTGGAGGAGTAGCGACGGTTGTTGATGCGGTATGTTAGAGGAGTTTGGGTTTCGCCAACGTAGAAGGCGGAACATAGGTTACAGAGTAGGAGATAAACGAGGTTGGAAGATGGATCTAGATACTAACACAGTGGAACGCCGGAGGGGCAATTTGAGTTAAAATTATGATAAGATGATAGGAATTACTTACAGCTTGTTGTTCTATAGGTACACACTAAAACATAAGTACAGAAATCTTGAATATTTCGGTGATTTCACCTTCTTGCTCTGAGAGTAACAGACGCACACGCGAGGATAGAATAAATACTAAGACGACAGTGGCGCCACGTAGCGGACAACGCATCGAGTTTGGAGAACAATTCACTGTTACATAGCGCCCCCCCAGTCTCCTTACACGCCGAGTCTCACAACACCTGATCTATCTTTCCTGGTTGCCATAATACACATTTTACCCCCTACGACCAGCATCTCAACACGCCGTCTGTGGGAGGGCGCCTTTATTCATGGTTTAAACGCGAAAATGTATCTTGACCTTAACCTTAAAATAACTCTAAAACACCCGTTTATTCTTAATTTTCAACACGTTTCCTTCCACAATTCCCTCCCGAACTTACACGCTGTAGAGTTGCCAATTTTTCCACGCTCCGTAAATCCATGCGCTAAATAACGGTCAATTGTTCTCCAAACTTGATGCGCCGTTCGCTACTGTCGTCTTAGTCTTTATTCTATCCTCACGTGTGCGTCTGTTAATCTCCGAGCAAGAAGAAGGTGAATTCACCGAAATATTCAAGATTTCTGTACTTATGTTTTAGTGTGTACCTATAGAACAAGCTATAAGTAATTCCTTTCATCTTATCGTAATTTTACCTTAAATTTCACTTCCGGTTTTCCTTTGTGTTATTGATAATATTAGATTGTAAATAATGTAGAGAAAAAGTACTTATATTATAGAATACCAAGACAGACTGGTAGAGCGTTGGCGTAGCATTCGGGACGTCATAGGTTCGATCCCAGCGGTCGACCATCCTGACTAAGGTTTTTCCAGGGGTTATCCTCAGTTTCATCAGACAAAATGCCAGGATGGCACTCTTAATAAAAGCCTTGGCTGAATCCTTTCCTTTCCTCTATTCGGGGCTGCGCCCCAGATGTCTAAAGACTATAAAAAAAATTGAGACCAAGACAGGAATACACAAACATAATAGAAAATCGTCAACGTTTTGCAAAATCGTTTTCACTTGGTAGGAGAGAAAATGGACTGAGCGGACTGGTACGGGCTGTGGTTAGACGCCATCCTGATATATATATCTGCACTTCTCGTTTCGGCTTTGAGTTTTTGCTTCCCTATTTTAAGGCTTTACTTTACTGTATGTACCCCTACCGATACCATGTCCTCCAACCCTCTTCTGTTCTGGATTACCCGTTCGCACCAGCGCACGTAAGTTTTCCCGCATTCTCACATATTGAATTCCTGCAATTCTGCCTTCACCTAGGACTTACACCTAAAGGCCTAACTCCCAAAATTCCCCTCTCCGGTTCCTCGCCATACAATCGACACAAGCTTTTTACCATTTGCAGATACACCTTTGTTAATCTAACCACTATCTTTACACTTTCACCAAGCCTTAAGAACCCTCCATAGAACTTCAGTCTCTCATCAAAATCGTGCTTTTCTTACCATCTTCCCCCATCTCTAACATATATGAGACCGTAACTGATGTTTCCCGTCTCTTGCTTAACCTGAGATCCAAACACCTTTCCAAAGTTTCTCGACTTTGTCTTTCTGCCCTCTCTCAATGTTCCTCTCTTCCTTTGCCTCTCCCTCCACTCCTCCCCCTCTACTCGGACTGACCCCCCCGTTAATTAGTCGTCCTGAGCCGACCTCTCTTAGCAATTGCCGGAGCAACCGGCCCTTCAGAGATTCAAAAGTAACCACGTAAGTGAACATGCCACCTTGAACCAACAAAAAAATCTTAAACGCCCACAGCCAGCTCTCAACCTTTCTTCCCGCACACTTTCAAGTACCCAACACAAAGTCCTTCCGTACGGCCTTTCCTTCTCTCCTTCCCGCCATATTGAACAAGCCAAATTACTTAATGATTTCCTCACATTCGCCCGAAACCTCAGGTGGCACTGCCACTGGTCCACTCATCCTGACACTTCTCAGGCCAGAACCTCTGACACCGAAACTCATCCCAACCTCCACAAATTCCTTTCTCCCTCTAGTAAAGACCCTCCCCCTCTCCCTCCAAACCACCCTGTTGAACTGTACATTTCCTTCATCTCCAAACAAATTGCTCAGCCTGGCTTCACTGACACGTTCCTATCACATCACAACCTCACAACTGTAGAACGATGAGCTATCTCCAATCTTCGTTCTGATGCGACTATCATTATCCGCCCGGCTGACAAGGGATCCACCACGGTAGTCATGAATTACTCTGACTACCAATCGAAAGCCCTCAAACAACTTTCCGATCCTACCTTTTGCCGTCCTCTCGAGGAGGATCCCACCCAATCCTTCTTTGATAGGATCCGCACCTACCTCCAAGCGCATGGACCCCATGAGGGGCTGTGGCGTTCCACTGTCTCTACACTTTGTCCTGACAATCCTAGAACCCCTAAATTTTACCTACTTCTCAAAATGCATAAACCTGGTAATCCCAGCCGAACCATCGCTTCCAGTATTGGCTCTCCCACTAATCTCCAACCGTTTGTCCAACCAATTCCTTCCTACATCAAGGACACCAACCACTTTCTCTCCACAATACAGTCTATCTCTGATCTTCTCCCATCTGACACCATCTTAGTTACAGTCGACGTGACGTCACTGTATACCAACATTTCACACACCCATGGCCTCGCTGCCCTTGAACACTTCCTCTACACACGCCCCAGTTCTCGTAAGCCCAATACACCATTTCAGCTTCAGCTAGCTCAGTTTGTCCTCACCATGAACAACTTCACCTTTAAGAACCACAATTTCCTGAAAATCAAAGGCACAACCATGGGCACTCGCATGGCCCCTTCCTACGCCAACCTTTTCATGGGACGCCTGGAGACCCAATACCTCAACTCCATACCTCTCAAACCTTTCACCTGGCTTCGCTACATCGACGAAATTTCTTGATCTAGACCCACGGACAAGAGTCTCAGGAAACATTTCTGCAAAACCTCAACTGCACCTTCCCCGTCAAGTTCACCTGGTCCTTCTCGAAGGAACACACAACTTTCCTTGATGTAGATATCTGGTTCAAGAACAATCGACTTGAGACAGGCGTTCACATCAAACTTACCAACAGTATGCAGTATCTCCATTTCAACAGCTCCCATCCATACCATACCAAACGCTCTTGCTGTCCGGGGCTCCAGCATCTATTCCTCTGATGACCTGTTCCAAAACTATTTCAGTACCCTCTCCTCAGCTCTCACTGACCATGGATATCCCAAACACCACATCCCTAAGCAACTGGACCGTGCTCGTAATCATTCAAACCCAACTCCAACCGACCTCCCCGCGTAGCTTCCCCCCGCTCCCAATCGTCCCACTCAGTACCACCCCAGCCTTCAGGCCCTCCAAAAGCTTCTCAAACTCGCAAACCCAATACTCATTGCGTCACCTGAAACTGAAAGAGTTTTACCGTCGTGCTATAAAATAGTTTACCGCAGACCTCCGATTTTCTAAAAACTGGTAAGAGTTAGGGTAAAAGTGTTTATAACAAGAAGTGTTGATCTTTAGTAAGAACTTTTATTTAAGGAAAAGAATAATCCAGATCGGATAATCGAGAGCCGAGCCAAACCTCATGAAATTTTTGGAATGACTGCCATCTTCAAAAACTACCCATCTGACATTTCGAGAATGCATTTTCCGCATCTTTAGAATAAGATAAACGTGGTGTGTAAATATAATTTAGTACATCTGACTGGCACCAAAACGTAAAATATTAGGACCTGACTAATTGTGGCTCATGGACTTGGCTTAACTAATTAGGACTTGGCTATTTGTATTTTTTGTACAAATTGCAAGACCGACTCACCATTGTTGTAAAATACCATGATAAATATGTTCGGCTTTATGCGGTTGTTAAATTAAAATAATAAACCAGCTTAGTTGTATTAATAGATACAACTAATTCGAGTATTGTATATTATTATTTTTTTATGATTAATAAAAATAGTTTTAGATACAAAGAATTTTTCAGATTTGTTAGTTCCAAACGCACATTCAACGAGTTTCACTTCGATTTTTAAAAAAGTCTTAGAGGTACAGTTATTACTGGTTCTTATAATAAAGTATTCGTAACAAAATAATAATTTCACTGTATACTCTTACAGCCGTATTCAGAAATGTTTCTTGGGGTGACTAGCGCTGTACTAACGAGTGACTAAGAATGTTAATAGATTGTTAATCACTCGTTAGTACAGCGCTAGTCACTCCAAAAGAATTTCTGAATACGTCTGTTAATGTTTAAAACCCTGTGGCCTTGATTTCTATACTTTTTTTTTTTTTTTACTTTGCTTTTCTCACGCTTTGAGAATCCCTTGTGTTGGATCCTCAATTAGGGGTTACTCATAATTGATTTCACTAAGAAATGTAGCAGTAGTTTTGTATTAGAGACACAAGTCTTCTTCTCAAATTACTAAAAAACGTCAATTTCTGATTTTCTTTTATTGTTTGTTTTTTTGTAGCTTATCAACAAGTTTGATGACCTTGCATTTACAAAAAATGACGAAAATTTCGTGGAAGCTTTTGCCATATTCTGTGGTATGGGAATCCATAATACGCGCATGTAAGTATGTCAGTGCAGAGAGCTTATTAATGTTCCTAAGTTCGAAGTTATCCATTGATTGTTTCAACATATGTTTTATGTTAAATTGTATTTGCACTTATATAGTTTTCATAGTAACAAACTACTCATCATAACCTTAATGAAAGAAAAAAGATAGCTTTTATTTTTGTTATTCTTGTTATGTATGTATTCTCTTTCAGAGTATTATATGTGTTCTCTTTCATAGTACTTATTAATTTTTTTAGGTATGAAAAGGCTGTGATAGCAATGGCAAAACAATCTGTTACCCTGGAGGTTCTTAGTTACCATGCGTCGGCGTCGTTAGATGATGCTCGAGCACTGAAGGTAAATATTTTTTTTTTAGATCTATTGAACAAATTTGTGAATGCTTAAAACGTTTTTATAACATTATGATATTGATGAGTTAAAGATTGCATTCCGTTATTGTTTGTTTAACATAATCTTTACATTCGGTTCCAGTTTAGTCTTTATTTTCCTATCACTATTCTGTCCCTGTCTATATTTCATCTGTAACATCATTATTCTTGATTGAGCCTCTTCTTAACTTTGTAAGGTAAGTATTCTATTGTATGAACCCCATTTTATATGATTGATGTATTTGTAATTAATTACATGTCTTTTTGGCTTTTTGGATGTCCGTTAGCTTCCGTATCCCTGATACGTATTGCAATTGTGTTAAACATTTTCTACATAAATGCAGCTGGTCTGCAAAGTGACAAAACGTATAAATAACATTCACAGACAATCATTTGGTTCCTTTTCGCAATGAAAAATTACTTATAGAAACGCAAAATTACAGAAAATAGCCACATTCAAGTAGTGAAAGCATTTTGTAATCTTTCTTGTTTGGTGCAGGCAAAGAAAATAGGATTGTAAAGTTTAGCGATTCAAACTATTATAAACAACTAACAAATCTCATGGAGAGAAAACTGAGATTTTCTTACCTGGTTGGTGTGCAGCTAATTCTCTCGTATATTAAACAGAAACAAATAAATAAACTCGTGATAGATATATTTCGCGAGTCGATGCGCTCGCATTGTCAAATGATGGGAAAGTTTAAAAGGATAAGTAATATGGTGGTGAATAAGGAACTGCTCATTGAAAGTACCTGAGTTGGCAATACTGTCTGGTACTTGCAACGAGCAGTTCAGCATTCTCAACCTCACTTACCAACATATTACCTATCCTTTTAATTTTTCCCATCGTTTGACAATAAGAGCGCACCGACTCGCGAAATATATCACGAGTTTACTGATTTGATTGTGTTTAATATACGAGAGAATTAGCTGCACACCAGCAGGTAAGAAAATAGTATAAACAATGTATTTTGTTTTGTATATGTAATCAGTTTTGATTGGTAAAATAGTATATTGTTGTGCGCAACTTAACTAGATGGAGTAGTGGAGTGAATATTATTAACTACGTGAGCAACTCCTCCGTTAATTTTTACAGAAAATTCCTGCTCAACATTTTGGCTGGACTCATAAGCCATCAACTGGAGCTACTACATAAAGGAGAGACAGAAGATAGGAAAATTTAAGAAAATTTAAGAATAATATACCTAACTTGGATAATGTGTATCTCCCGTGATACAATGTAGAGAATACACATATGGGTGAGTGAGTGAGTGAATTATTATTAACGTCCTAAACGAGCTGGTGAGCTTCTAAGGACGGGACCTACAGTTTTTGGCAAAGCGAATCCGAACCACTCCGTTCAATTGACCACGCCCACAGAAAGCGAACGCTCTAACCTCTCGGACACCTCAAGGTCAATACACATATCGTCGTAAAGGAAAGTGAATACCACGTATGTGTATTTTGTTACGACTGTGAACTTAGCATCGCGTTTTACAGCAACTAGTTCAAAATGTAGTAGGCTCGTCGCCAGCACCTTTTGAAGAACTATGAGCATCAATGTTGCAAACTATCTTTAGTTAATATTTATTATCATTTTGTAGTAGTAGTAGTAATAATAATAATAATAATAATAATAATAATAATAATAATAGTGTTGTAGTAGTAATAGTAATGAATTCTATGGCATTGACATTATTATTTTTATTAAAGGAGACATTATTATTATTATGAGTAGCAGTAGTAGTTACTAATGAAAGTAATAGTACAAATAAAAGTATTGGAAGTCTCCAAATATCACAAGCTACTTTGTGTAATGAAAACATCATAGTCGAAACGCAAACCATTTCGCCTATTTTCTTATGCAGAAATAGTTTCGTTTGAAAAAAGATAACTGAGGGGATAAAGTTTAACATCGAATATACTCAAATTTCATATCATATGTCTCCAAGTATTACAGGTTACTTATTATTACTATAATAATAATAATATGTCAATGCCATAGTATTAATTATTAGTACCACTTGTACTATTAGTGCCGACCAGGTAGCCCCGTGGTCTAAGGCGTTAGGCCAGCAACTCAAAGGCCCCGGGTTCGATTGTGGATTTTAACTAGAACGTGACAGATAATCCAGTTAGCGATTTGATACTAACGAATTGTATTATTCAAACTTCTTCTTCTTCTTCTTCTTCTTCTTCTTGTTGTTGTTGTTGTTGTTGTTGTTGTTGTTGTTGTTGTTGTTGTTATTATTATTGTTATTATTATTATTATTAACTAAAAATAGTTTGCAGCACTGATGCTCAGGGTGCTACAAAAGGTGCTGGGGACGCACGTACCACATTGTTAATTCGTTACTGAAAAACATGATGCTCAGTTCACAGTCGTACCAAAATGCATATACGTGGTATTCACTTTCCCTACGACGATATCGAACATCATATTAGGCAAGTTTTATCCAGCTGTCCTAATTTCTGTATCTCTTTTTTACGTAGTAGTTCCAGTTGATGGCCTAAGAGTTAAACCAAAATGCTGAGTTAAAAAAAAAAGGATTGTTTACATAGGTAATATTGCATATTACTCTTTTGCGCAATGCCATTATTTAACTAGTAGAGAGAAATGTATGTTTTTTAGAATTATGTTATTTAGTCGTCAAGAAGATAAATTTATCCATTACATAACTTATGTTCTTTCTATTTTAGAGTGAGAAAGTTCCGTCGTCTCAATATTACCAACTGTACGATTTCAGATTCGATGACATCGATATGTCTGATGAGGATACTTATAAGGTAATACTTTACAAGTTTTATCAGAAATGTAAAAGGAAAAAATTTCTGACGTTCAGTTTGCAAGTAAGAGAAAAGATTTGTTATATTAATATTGTCCTGTTTTAGTGTAAATACGTAAAAATACAATTGATCACTGTAGTAATGTTTAAAACCACAGACATGCAGAATCGTGCCAAATCCAATCTTAACTTTCGTAAGCCTTATCAATAAATTACATTAGGTTCGGAATAACTATTCTAGTATATCCAACTCCTGAAATACTTGTAACTTCGCATTGAAATAACCACATACGTTGGGAATAACGTAAGTTCAGTTTAGAGAGAACAGAAACATCACTATTGCCAATGCAAGAAATAAACATGTAACTCTTTGTAGGTAGGCTTCTTATTTCCATGAATTTCACTAGTATTAGTTGTACACACAAATCCTTATAAATGGTATATAACATATTCTCGGGCTTATAAACTCGTAAATACATTCACTTTTACACATTATTAAAACAAGGACATCTTCTTTATAGATACAACAACTGGAAATATATGACAAACGACACAAGAAATAATATATTTATCTTCATTCGTCCATCCTTGGAATCACCGTTGTCATTTATGAGGGTTTATTTGTGAAAAAAAAGTAAGATTTTATTTCTGCGTTCATCCTCGAAATATATAGTCAGTGATTTAATCGTACTCTCTTGAGCATTGATAGATACTGACCGACTTGAGATTCCGATTACATTAAGAAAAGAATTACATATAGTTTCAGGATGAAAGTGAAAATCATTCGAAGATGCATTTTAATTATTGATTTTTGTAGTATACACTTATATTCTATATCCTATGCATCATTTATATTCTATGCATAAATTGGAAACAGAAAAGGATTTTTTTTTTTTAAAAAAGGAAACAATTTTCTTAGTAAGCTTATGGAAAAATCACCAACGTTTTGACAGTTCTAACAGACGTCTCAGATTTCGAAGTAAATTCAGAGCTTTTCGTTGTAAACTATCCACGACTCCGTTGGTAAACATTCAAGGTTTCTGATTCGTGTCGAATCCATTTTCAAAGATATTCGAGCTAATAGCAAGAGGGAAAAGTAAATGATTGTATTGCAGCGTTGCCAATATTGTCCATCCTCCTATGAAGTGGAGTGGCTAGTAACGTGGAATCGGTGTCCAGATAGCGAAAATGAAAGCTCTATCATAGACTGGTTTCTATCTTTTTTCTCAAATTGATATCTTTGAAAAGCGAAACCCACTGTTTTTATAGCAGACCTGTTAGACTAAGAGCAGAGAGCACATTTTATTTACCCCTATTCACCGTAAACGGCATTTGGTGCTTCAGATTACTCATCATGTACAGGTGCAAGAAGTGTGTTCTTAACGAAAAATCGGTTGTGGGTGTAGGGATAATGACGTCATCAATATGGCCCCACGCTATATTGCAGCACTAAATTCAAACAGACCTACTTCTGCATCGGTACATCGTATAACCCTCGTTCTGCTTTTAAATTATCCGTATTAAAGTTGAAGTTATTTTGTTCTATCACACTTTTCTGTGTCAGTGTAGCCATCTCCCTAATATTTACCATAGAAATGATTTTTTAAAATTTTTTCCTGCTGCTTATGGATGTTTAGAACAACATAGCGCCTAAACAATTAGGGAAAGCAAAACATATATCGAAATAAACAATTTAGCTAAGACCTTAAATGTTTCAAAAATGCCATCAAGCATATGATTTGAATTAAATTTGTATGAGGAATTTATTCCTCTTCCATTGCAGGTCCGGACTACAGTTTGCAGCACTAAATTCAAACAAACCCAGTTCTGCAACGGTTTGTCGTAGAACGTTGGTTCTTTTTTCAAGTTACTCGTTATAGAGTGTCTCCGATGGGGACACAAGTGGTTCGGAGCCCATGTTAAACTGTAGGTCCCGTCCTAAATAGCTTAACAGCTCGTGTAGACGTTAATAACAATTCAGTCAATCCAACTGTTATAAAGTAGAGATTATTTAATTATGTTACACTTTTCTACGTCAGTTTAGCATTCTCCCAAATATGTATCGTATTTTTTTCATTTTTTCCTGCTGGTAGTGAATATCTAGACCAACATAGCATCTAAACCATTAAGGCAAGCAAAAAATACATGAAATATACAATTTAGCAGTCCATATTCTTATTTTGCTTGCTCTGGAATGATGCAATTTCGAAGCAATTTTGTTGTTAAACGTCTTATTGTAAATATCATGAAGCTAGTGACAGATATGAATAAAGTCTCCAAATTCGGTGGAGGAAATTTTGAAAATAAAAAAATAAATAAACAGAGATGATTAATCTCTATGATCAGTACACACTTTCGTAGAAGAAACACGGGAAAATCTTCATGGCAAAACAGCCCATTATCAGCAATACATAGGTCGTGTGGAGTTTTATAAATATTTCAGCAGATTATATAGAATGAACAATCTTGATATGTACACGGAAGCTATACAGAAAATTTCTCCAATATTTTTTGCTTGCAGTAGACCAAACAATGTTCGATGGATGACAGTTTATCTACATAACTTGTTAGAGTCTTTGTGTCCTAGTACAAGAGAAGTCTAAAAGTGGGCCTATCCATAAAACGTTCTCGAATTCCAGTTAATATGGGAATTTAGCAAACGATGAACGCAGACCCTGCATCAAGATTATTGCATTTACGAGCTCAGATTCATGAATGAAAAAGAGATCATTGAGAAGGAAAATAGTAAGTTTGCTAGAAACCAGTGGTAGATCCAGGATATCAGACTCTAAACACGATCTTCAAGAGAGCCGGATCAACAAAGGAAACAGGGACGTTGAGACTTTAATATGTTCACTCACGAGTTTCTCAGATTCTTTTGAAAATATGAATATGGAGACTCCTTTCAGGAAAATATCCGGAGGCAAGCTATGGATGAAAAAGTTAGTCAAGATCTGCTCAGTGCACACTTTAAAGGTAAAGAATGGTTTGAAAAAATCAAAATGTAAAATTGCCAATAGCGGGAAAAATAGTAATTATCTACTTGCTAAAATGATAAAATTGTTCAGAGATCAAAAATAAATTTCATTTTATAAAATGCACACGTAATCTTTTTGCAAGACTTCTCAAAATTGTCTCAGAGTTAGCCATGAGGAAAAGTTTCGTCTATCTGCTAAGTCCAGTGCCACTGGCTCTTTGACAAAATGGTGGTTCGAAGAATAAAACATGTAAATCAAAACTGATGATAAAGTTTGAAGAGTGTCAAAAGGAAGCTTTCTCTTCTTCCATTCCTGGGAACACTATTCTCGTTTGACGCGTGTTCATTTTGCACACAATTCAGTTTCCTGACAATTAAAGAGCCTACAAGTTTATGAAAGTAATCTGTGAAGGAGAAGCAAAGTAAATTCACTTTGTCTTTGACCTTGATGGCACTCCAACAATCGTAGTGTCAAAACAATATTAAATAAAACAAAAGTTTCTGGACCTGAACAGAAAACCCCGAAAAAGCCTTTGCTTGCTCTAAAAAATAACTTATTTAAGACATTGCTGACACAATTTCTGTGCAAAGAGTGAAAACGTTCAAAATAGTGTTTGTTGTTTGCTGGTAAAGCGTTGTACGTTGCGGTAGACGACACTCGTTGTCAGCACACATTTACAACATGTTACTACAATAAAGCGGATGCGAGAATGATATGGCATATCGCAAACACGGCCAGCAATCCTGAAGAGAAAAATGTTATGGTGAGAGCAAACGATATAGACATTCTTGTATAATTGATATGATATATCACCAAAACCTGTTACTTTAAGAACTGCCATTTGTATCTTCAAACAACACAAGAAGATTCATTGATGTTACAAAGGTAGTAGCGGAAGTAGGAAATGAAATGGCGGAGCCCATACCCAGAGTTCATGCTCGGACAGGATGTAACTTCGCAGCTCCCTTTGCCAAACAAAGTAAAATAAAATCTTTCAACAATCTCACAAGAAGCTAGATTCATCAGAAAACAATAGTTGGTTTGGAATAATCTGTTATGGTTTATGAAAGCTTGCTAAATAAGAATAATGTAGGGAAATTTGAGTGTGCTTTGTATGGATATCCGTTGAATATCTCAGTATAATTGTTTATTTCGATAGGTGTTTTGCTTGTCCTAATGGTTTAGATGATATGTTGGTCTAAATATTCGTCAATAGCAGTAAAAATTGGAAAACATAATTTATATGGTAAATATTAGGTAGATAGCTACACTGACGCAGAAAAATGTAATAGAACAAAATAATCTCCACTTTATTACGAATAATTTAAAAGAAGAACCATGTTCTACGATATACCGTTGCAAAGCACCCTTAGTGATTCAATATAGCGTGGCGGCCATATTGATGACGTCAATACTCCTACTCCCACCACCGATTTTTCGTTAAGAACACACTTTTTGCACACAGTAGATGATAGGTAATCTGAAGAACTAAGTGCAGTTTACGCTGAATCTGTGGTAAATAAAACTGTTGTATCTCTTGGTCTATATGCTCATATCTTTTTTGCCTTGTCCTTCTTTTAAAGAACAAAGTAACAACTACGTAAACACTACGTGTTACCTAGGATTTACAAAAAACATAATTTAAAAACTTAAATAAAGCTTTAACTGGAGACGTTGATTAGAATTGAATCGGTAGTTGGAAGAAGGCAATAAAAGCCGAAAATTTGAAAATCTACTTTATGCTGGATTTGATATTACTGCTACTTCGGCTAAACTGCTATCACTGCTACCACCGATGAAAAATAGGTACTGGATTAACTGCTGTTTTTCTCCGAAGTTTGTTAAAGGTACAACTCATTGTTTCCTTTTTTCTAAACAAACAGAACTGCAGGCAGAATGGAACTAAACGGCGGAGGATTGTCTGCGGAGAGGACAATCATGACGTGTGAACACTACGTAATTAGTGGCGTCTATTAAGTGTTTGCAGAACTGATAGAAAGAGCTCTCGGACAGCACTGGTCGCTAGTTGGCTTCGTGGGGTAATGAGTAAGGCGCTGGACTATAAATTCAGTGGTCCCGAGTTCGGTACTCGTTAACCTTAAGATTTTTTTTTTACCAATACCTTTCTGCTTTTGCGATTACACTTTTTTCTTTCTTTTAGATGAATAAAATAATACACACTTTAAACATTTCATAAAATTCACAGACATAGTTTGGAAAAAGTCAGGTTAGGTATTTTCTTCTTCTTAATACGCAATGAAAACATTTATTGTTTCAAACTGACGCAACATAATAAACTGTCAAGATATTATTATTACGGAATTATTTACTTAAGGATTCTTTATGCTGGCGAGAATACTGTGACGTCTCCGCAAACACTCGTAAGGGCAGAGGGACAAGTGCCCCGAGGTCAGAGTCCAGGGATTCTGCCAGAACCCACCAAACGGGAGTTTTCAAACATTGTTTTTTTACGGTAAAAATAAATAGAAACCCTAAAATTCTACTTACAGCTTCCCAATTTTGAATTTATACTCCTCAAACTGAAAATCCTGGCAGAATCACTATACTGGGCCAGACATATTTATTTATTTTAGCATGATTGAAAACATCCAAGAACAAAATTGCGGCAAACTGATAGAGATGAACGGAACACTTACTACATCTACGAAATGCTGCGCCTGAAGCGGGCATAGTCATTTGTCTTGTATCTCTGCCGCCCGCCAAATCAAGCACAATATCGAAAAGGCGCACCCGAAATGCTCCCAACCGGTTGTAACATCCTTTTGCATTCCCCTAGATCCGGGCTCCGGTTTACCCATTCCCTTCTTACGTTTAATCAGGCACGTATCTATAAGTTCGTTTTGGAAGAGGACTACGGACTTTCGAAGGAGATCCACGGTATGTCTGGGCATGGTGTATACAGAGTGTATATGAGCTACACCTACAAACCTCTGGAAGTGATTTCTCACATCAAAATAAGTCGAAAGTTCATCTGACAAATTTCTGAAACGTGCATTGCTTCGGAGCTACAGGTTACATAAAGCGTGGGGAATTTGACTAGAGTTTTATATTTTTATCACCACGAACAGTAAGCTGATGTGGCATAGTATCTTCAGAAGCTTTAAGCCTTCTCCATTTGAAAATGCATGTTTCAAAATTCCGCAATGAGCACGCAAGGGATTCCCCAAAGTACGTAGGGGATTTCGGAATATTTCTGAAGATGAGGTAGGTCGAAATGAGCATGAATTAAAGGACTTCCCGTGTAAGTAAAGATGATATACGTCATTCATGACATCCAATTGGGCAATGATATTCAATCTCATTGGTAACAAATAAATAAAACGTTCTTTGAAATTATGCAATTCTTACTCCTACTTGTTATGCAACCACGCATTTTTTAAATCGTTCTGTATATGGAATCTACTTGAGATATCGACTTGGCGCAAACGAATTATTGTTTTCTGGTGGCAAACCGTCAAATTCATGCTCATTTCAAGCCATATTTACTTCAGAGAATTTCTGGGAATCTCTTAATTCCTTTCGGAAATCCCTTACGCGCCCATTGCGAATTTTTGAAATATGAATTTTTTGATAGTGTAGATTTAAGGTCTTCGACGGTACTATGCCGCATCAGCTCTACTGTTCATGGTGATAGAAATATAAAGCTGTAAAGTTCATTTTTCCACGTTTTCGGCAGCCTGTAGCTCCAGAACTAGGCGCATTTTCAAAATTTGTCAGAGGAATTATTTTTTTGTTTAGATGTGAGGAATCACCCTCAGAATTTTGTCGGTTTAGTTCATAAACACCGTGAATATAATCACGCTTAAAATATTATACTGATCTAGCTTGAAACTGAATTACGCTTGCCCCTCCCCGCCGTACCTCCCGCTCTATACTTTCCTGATTTAATTGTTTTCTATACTGTTCCACTAGTTAGTTCAAGCTCAGATAATTACATACGATCGTTTTCTAACAGTGATAGGCCTAATATAAACTAAATTACCTTAGTCCATCACTACTGCACACATAACAGGATACAAAGTAAATAGGTTAGTCTAAAATTGTGTTTTACATTGCTTTTTTACAGTCTGGAATAAATAACTCCTATTTAGATACGTTTTCTTCTAAACTGCTATCGTTAACACATTTGCGTGTAGCAAATATTGCTATCACTGTTACGGAATAACAGCAGTTTTGCCCATTTCTAACGCGAAATTTCTGTCAGTTAGTAGAAGGAAAAAAATATGAATTTATTACTTACTTGTAGCTTTAGAGTTCATTGTGCATACATTTATTGTAAATGTCATTCAGTTGAAGGTTTTTATTTAGTTTTTCTTCATTTATCTGGTCGATTTTTCCATACTTACGTCTCACCACTTACAACTGAGCATTTATTTTTTCCATCAGTTGGAAGAAGGAAATAAATCCACCAACTTTTTTTAATTTTACAGGAAAAAATACAATACCTGGAAACTGTGAGCAGTACACAAGAATCAGAAGACCGTTCTGAATATTCAGTAAAAATGTGGTTTCCTTTCAATAAATATTAAAAATGTTATACAGTTTTTGTTAATTTCCCACAAATTAGATTTTTGGATTTAAAATTTCCTCCTTCCAACTACCGATTCAGTTGTAATTACAAATTTCACTTGATCCAATAAAGTTTCATCAGGTGAGTTAAAAGACAAAGGTAAAAAGTTTACATTAAACTATCAGAGGTATGAGTTACAGGAAGATTGACTCCTTTTACCTTCCTGTTACTCCTACCTCTGGTAGTTTTAATGTAAGCTTTTTATCTGTTTCTTTTAACTCACCTGATGAAGCTTTATTGGATCAAGTGAAATCTGTGACTACAATTTTAGTCAACGTGCCCAGGTAGGATTTTCTTCTTCTTCTTCTTCTTCTTATTATTATTTGTTAGGAATAATGTAACTTTCAAAAATTTCCTTTTCTTTTATGTGTAGCTTAACAAATATACACATGGCCAGTTAACCAGTTTCTATAAGAAGTTTGGAAAGACCACTTTTGGTATTGCGGTTTTTAGCATCCGTAATGTGTTCAAGATGTGTTGGCAGGTTACATATCTGTACACTCACATTTTACTCGAAAACGCTAAAAGACTAATTATCAGGTTGTTTGTAACATCCGTTGTAACCGATAAATGATTTCTTAATAGTTTTTGCGTGGACCAGTGTTGTTTTTTTGGAAATAAAGTTAAGCTAGACCACTTCAACTAATTTTTCTTCGCAGTCTGGCAACATCGGTTTCACGCCTCACAACTGCATAGGCGCGTAGACAATATGAACAATGCTAGAATATAAGCGTGTGTTTTAGTTTGTTTTCCGTTGTCTTTATTAATTCGGAAACTGTTTTAAATCGTTGAAACTGGTTTTATCTAAACCAGGAAGCTCGGCTGTGTACGAACGGAGGAATCATGCTCAGTTTACAAGCTAGGCGTTATAATACATCATGGCAAGCGTTATGAAAATGAAGGAGGGCAGAGTGTGGAGAAGCATGGAAATGGTGGAAAAGAGAAGCGCGTATAGAAAAGTAAAAAAATGTTGATATTTCTGCGTGTTTAATTCAAGTCGATTGCCAACACAGCAATTGAAATTCGGTTTTTGTACTGAAAATAAATGGAAGTATTTGCTTACATTGTGCCTTGTATCTTTATAGGCGACTATTATCAGCCCCAATGAAAAATTAGGTTTATAAATTTTAGGCTAGTTATATGTAAATGGTTTAGATTGGCCGTTACCTACCGGGCTTTCTCTTCCTCGTTCAGACAGAATAACAGTATTTCTGTTCATTTCATCGTGAAGTGTAATAGACTTCTTTAAAGTTAAATGAATTTTATTTTTTTTAAATTATATTACGCATTTTCTTCGATCGCCATTTTAACTTTGTGACCATCTTACTTCCTTTGTAAGATGCAGTAGAGTTTTTTTCGTCTTAACAATTTTTAAACTGGCATTTAGTAGTGCCGTAGATGTATTCAATATATGTCTATCCCAAATCTTTTCCTATATTTAATTTCACTTCGGATGTTTTATTTATTTCATTACGAAGCATGTTCTTGTCATTATTCTTTTTTATAGAGAAAAGGGCTATTTCTGAAGGTCTGCAAGACTTTTAGTCCAAAGCGAAATTATATTTTCTTAATGAATGTTAATTGTTTGGATGTGAGACACTCCATTGGACTGCGTGAAAATCTAATTTCAAAAGCAATTTGAATTGTTATTCTAAAAGGTGATTTTGTTTTTCTGTAGGTAAACTTTCTGAACTCTGGCGTTTCCCACAGCCAAATTTTCTTGATATAATGTGTATACTGGGTAAATTTCATTATCGAAATCTGAGGTTGAGATGTCTAAGGTTGAGATGTTTGTATACATTTGTGTAAGGCTTTGTTTTCCTCTATAACTTTTATTTTATGATAAGTCCGATCGTATGAGAATTTTTTCGTGACTTAATTCCTTGATATCAAGACTTTATGTATGAGAAATGTTAATCTAAGTGCTAACGAATTCATATGCAAATTCTAGTTCGAATAATTTTATTTTTAATCCAACATATTTCATTTACTAATATTGACATTCTAGTGGGGGGTTCAGGTGGAATGCTACTGTTAGTGAGTGTAACATGTCCAAAGTTGTTTTGTATATATACTGTACTGTGTATTGGCGAAAGTGAACATTGTTTCGTGTATTTTCTTGTGACTTATAAAGGGAGACACAGAATTCTTCCTTAAGTGTACTACAAACAGAACACAAATACAGCAATATACTCCTATATATCAATGGTAATTGACAGCTACCTTGTATCTCAAAAAGTTGTTTATTACAGATGTGTTTGTCTCGGTAATTGTGTTGGCCCAGAGTAAAATTGTTCATTTTCAATTTCTCAACAATTTTTAATGATGTTTCTTCTTCTGCCCTGTAAAGTTTCGATCGTGCTTTTACATACACGTTGAATATTAATATCCTTTAGGCCGTTTTGAGATATGAGATTGCTGTGTGGAAACTTGCACACAAGTCATGCCATGAAGCAGCCAGCATACAATTTTCCGGAGAAAATGTTTCCGTGACTTCTAAAACTTCAGGGAAGGATTGTTTTAATTTCTTCCGAAGGAAGGAATAGCTTTCGTAAAAGACGTGTAAAATAGGTGTATCTTAAAGGACCGAATGCAGAGTCGAGCCTGCAATCATACCGTGGCCTGTCCTTGCGGGGTATCGTAGGTTTCACGTGATGTGGCGGCTGCAGTGATTTCCTGCGGGACCGCAGAGACGGTTAACCCACGGGTATGTTCAGCGAAGGAAGCTCTAGAAAATGTGCTAGAAAATATTGAGAATCAACTATAATGATTTTGTTGTTCGGAAGTTTGATGATAGAAAACAAGAAAACGAAGATCACTTTTTCATCAAGTAATTATGTATATTGAATATATACTTTGGCACAACACCCTTCAATAAATTTAAACATCAAAAACATGTTTTTAACGACAGAAATCACTTAAATGGAACGTACTCTCATTTCGTACTGCTACTAATCAGTGTTGATGTGAGTTGTTCAACCTGTTGGCTTCGTGGCGTACTTGGTTAGGGCGATTTCGCTGTAATGATTTTGATTTTTAGAAGCAGTGGTTCCAATGCTATCGAGGAAAATCAATATATTTTACTTTCACTAAATCTAATAGTAACTTGAATGTAATAGCTATAAGTCAACATTATGCATCTTACATGTTTTATTTCTATGGTACGTTAAAATTAAATTAAATCTAACGGGTATTTACGTAGTATGTGAAATGTAACTTCTGAAAGAGAAAATGTTGTTAACTTGTCCCCGTAGTTCTGTGATTTAACCCCGTACGCAGGATTTCCTTCTTGCTCAAATTTGTTTAGATGTCTTGGAGAAGTGATAATCAGTGGATCATTGTTCTAAAGTATTTACTAGTGGCAATATAGGTGAAGATATTTAGTACATAGCCTTAGAAAGTTATACCATGGGATCAAGAGATTTCATGGGTTACACCAAAGATTTCATGGGATCAAAATGTACCCTTTAGGAACAAACCCAGCTTAGATTAAGCATGGTCAGAAAATCCTAAAATTATCTGTAATACTGTCATTTAATATAACCTAATCCTTAACTAATTTCAGCTAACCTAACCTAAAGAATCTGAAACAAGAAACTGGAAACAATCACAAAATTAAATGAAAAAGCTCGAATACAAAAGTGATGCTTACCCTAAACTGGAATAGAGCGACCTTCTACTTTTACAGGCACTGTTCTAAATTCTAGAACTCGATTTATAAGAACTGAGAACTTCAAGGCAATCTGTAAGTTTATTTCTCAGGTGACATAATTCTGAATCTGATGATAATCGTGGGGATTCTGCCAGGAGGCAGATCAATCCCGACGGTACCTGAGCAAGGTGAACCGGTGTTGGTTTTCCATTGCTTTCTGTTGGATGAAGATGATACCTTCAAGGTGGAACTTACAGTTTAGTTGGGCCTCGAACCACATGTGTTCCCAAGTTGCAATAGTGAAATGAAACTTAGAACGTATTTCTTTTAAAAAAATCCATTGCTGTCATAAATAGAAGTTCTTCCATACATTTTACGATGGTGCCAAGTGTAGCAAAAACAGGAATTATTTATTTTTTACGAGTGTAATTTGCTGTCCCACCTTTCATATTTAGGTTTTATATGGAAATAAATAGCATTTACTTTGCAATGGGTAAATTTGTTTTGCAATTTCAAACATAAACTAGAATGAAGATATATATAAGAAATAAGAAACACAAGCTTCCCTTCTCTTGATGGTCATTCAATGACAAATCATCCAATTTGAGAAAAATTGGCTGAAATGAAATTGCTACCATTTTCAGCCATTTTTATTATTTGCAACACGTTTTTGATGTTTACACTTACTGAAGTGTATTGTGCCAATGTAATTTATTGACCATTTCATCAACTGATGACGTCTATGTACTTTGTTGTTTTCTTTCTTTAGACTTTCGAGTAACAAAGATTACGGCCGAACCACGGGTGGTTTGAAGCTCCCTCCAGTAACCCCTTGCGCTGAGTGAAGACTGTTTCAACCTTGCGGGTTGTCTTTGCTGTACATAATAGTAAAGGGTTTCTCAACTATCCAGTGGATAGCCCGCCGAACGACTCTGCATGTGCGCCTAAGTGTTTTCTTTTGTTGTTGAAGACGTGAAATCATTTTGAAAAGTGCGAGTTGTATTCTTCATTTATAGAGAACATTAAATTTGAGAAATACAAGTAATTGCTATTATAATTTGCCAATCCTTAGATCGAATTCCTTCTGTTTTGCAGGCTTGTATACGAATGTTCCTAGATCTTGATCTAATAGAGCGTTTCCACATTGATTATGAAGTTTTGTGTCGATGGTTATTAAGTGTCAAGAAAAACTACAGGAACGTCACATATCACAATTGGAGGCATGCCTTTAACGTAGCACAAATGATGTTTGCAATTATAACAGTGAGTATTGAACTTTTATATATTTTATTTATATTCGTGTCGATTCGTTATTTACCAGAGATTCACTAATGTATGTAAAAACTCCACGTTTTAATCGCTCCAAGCTGTCATTGGGAATTAATACACCTTTTAACTTTTAAAATTGGATATTCTCCCGTTGTATGAAAACTAAAACAAATTTGTCATTTATTCTAATTTTTTAATCTATCCGAATTCTGTGAATTTATGATAATTCCTTTTCTTTAATATTAGGGTTGTTCTGCACTATTAGTACATGATCTAGCAATTCAATGTGAAGTTTACACAAAACTGGTTGATCTTGTATACTGTTATACCTGTTATACTTCCCTGTATAAAGAAAATCGTAGCAATGTTACGTAAGTCTTCAATTCATGAGTGAATTGTATTGTATTTATATATGTTTACGTATACGGAGAAGCCTAATGTCAAAGTACGCTTTGTCACTATTTATGTAAATTCATGGTGTCCTATAATAATTGGCAAAATAAATTAATGTAAATATAGATGAACGTACAAGATTCATTTTGATTATTTCAAATCTGTTTCAGTGAATAAGAGGGTTTAGAAAACACTATTGTTTATTTTTATATATAAACCTTTATATGTGGATCATTATGTGTGAGTAATTTATTATTCCTCACTCTTGGATTTAAAGCAAGGGCTTCATGTCGTATAAACTTGATTAACTTTTTCAGTAATTTATGCTTGGAAATAATGATTATTTTATTGTATATTTTATTTTATTTCAAAGTATTGTATATTTTTTATGAAAATTATCATATCGTGTGGTTCCCTGAAAGTTCTACAGCTGAGTAGGCCTACTGACTCTGAGAATGGATAGAACTATTCCTGAATACTGGGTATGATTTGAGCACGTCGTATATGAAAGTATGTCGTATCACACCATTACATCATATTTTGTGTTTGAGGCTTGGAGAGGATGGTGCAAAAAACGAACTTATATTGCTTATATATAAAATACTTCGATATTTTTAATATCAAACCTTTGCATTTATAAACTCAAGATAAAATAAAATAATAGCTGAGCAAAGCAAATATGTTTTATTTAAAAACGTGTAACGGTTTCGCCAATTAACTGACAACTTGGCTTCATCAGACACACTAAATCACATAAACAACACACAATTCCTAGTGAGACAGCCAACTGGTTCCTGATTGGCCCCTTGCCAGCCAATCCCGTACCGACTACACAGTGAATTTTTAATTAACGATAATCACTGATTCCCTCTTACCCGTTTTCCTACTACATCTAACGTAAGCGTACCATCCCACAATAAGTCTTGTCTTGTAGAAATTATGTTAAAAGTGTTACAAGAAAATTAAGTAAAAAGAAAGAAAGAAAAATAAAAGGAACATTAAACGAAACATAATAAATAAATAAATAAAATAATACAAATTAAATAAATAAATAATATAATGTAAAATAAATTTTTAAAAAACCTACGTATTACACAAAAAATACAATTTATATCTTAAGACTCCTTAATAACTTATCCCACTGTTCATCAATTTTAAGTCCCGAGTTCTAGCTTCTGCTTCTATAAATCTTGCTTCTTTCCATTTTTTAATAGCCCTTCTATCTTTGTGTCCCACACTTCACTTCAATCCACTAAATGTCCCGTGTGTATGATATGTTTATAAATAGCATTTCTCGCCCTCTCCAACCAAACATCATTTTTATGTTGTTTTATCCGTTCTCTTAACCTAACCTCTTTCCCGTTTCCCCTCACATAGCTGCAGGGTTATCCACCGAAGACCACTATCAAGTTATACTATATCTCTACACATAAACTATTCCAACATTAAGAGCAGTAGATCCTTTTCAGAGATGATGATCATCCAAAAAACAATATTTATTTCACATAATCAAGTCTTACATGTAGAAGACCTCAAGCACACATTCACTATATAGATATGACACTATGTCAAGACGAAGTTCGATATTCACAAATCTAAAACGCGTAATTCATCACATTACAAACAATCAATATTATAAAACGTTCAAACAGACTTCAATCAATCAACTGATTTAAAATTAACAAACAATCAGCTTTTTAAAATCTTTTTTAAGTATAAAAACTATTCAATTAACAATCTGTCTATTGTATTCAATGTTGCCATGACCCTCAATTCGTGCAACCTTGCGCTTCTCCCCCGCTTACTCCATTTCTAAACTTACCATTCTACAACCAAATCATTTTGATACCTTGCAGGAAGCCGCCTCACTCTAGAGGAACGCCCTAATTCCATCGGAGCCTCACTCCTCACTCTTGAACATCTTGCCTCACTTCTCATCCTTCCTGTTGACGAAATTTGCGATGCCTCATTCTGCATTCTATTATCTCCATTACTACCTGTTTTCCAAAACCAACTATCATTGTTATTCATTTGTGATTCCCGATGATAAGCCATATCAGAATCATCTTTAAGCAACTTTAACTGATGCTTATGATACAATCTCCTTACTCCTTCAACTTCTACTACAAACGTATTATTACCTTTAACTGCAACTATAGTACCCTGCACAAATCTAGGTACCTTCTCTCTGAAATTTAAAACCCATACTTCAGTTCTCGTAGTTAAACTTGCTGTCTGAACACCAGTTTTAGCATTGTCACAGATATTATACTTCATTCTCGGATTATATCTAAACAAAACAGACCAGGATGAAGCTTAGTCCGCTTTGAAGCAGCCAACTTCAATGCATATATTATCTCTGCTAACCAACACCTTACTAACGATAAGGACTTCCTCTTATCTAACCATTTCTTATTTAACAAATTTTAACCATCTGCACGGCCTTTTCCGCTAGACCATTACTCGGCGGATGTTAAGGCGGTGAATTCCTCAAACACACTCCGCGAATCGCAGTAACTTCTGAATTCACTTGATGAAAAAGGTGAACCATTATCTGCCACTATTACTTTAGGATAGCCATATTGGTAAGAAAATTCTAATTTCTCCACAGTTTCCTTTGCAGCCGCTGAATTTACCAGGCAAGCAATCAGTAAATTAGAATAACTATCCATTAAAACCAAGATCAGAAAGCCATTCCAAAAACCATGGTCCACGTGAATTCTTTCTAATGGCCAGTAATGGTTACCCCCCACCCCACCCCGCTGTGACTGAGTTATTATAGTAATGGAAATAAAAGAGGAAAATATTTCACCTCATACAAAATTATAATATTTCGTACCGTTCACTATATTTCTTCACGTGCTTAAGATACAAATGTAAAACTTACCTACGTTAACATATACGTATGGACAGAAGGGAAACTGGGTGTTGAATTAATATCGTTAATATTTATGAAAAATGTAGTTACTATTTTCAAGTCATTAAGGCTATCAACGTAGTCAAAGTATCCTTTCAACAGCATGTGCCAAATATTATTTCCGTAGAATTGTTCTTGTGCTTGCTAGACAATTATTTAAGTAAAGTGCATCAATTTGTAAATAATTTAAAGTTTTGAAATTAGAATATTTAATGATAGGTGTACAACCGATTATAAAACCAATCAAATACGAAATTGTAGTTTTTCTTTCTCTCTTCAGCTTATTAAGATAAAAAAAGCGCCATAAACTTGAGCTATTGTAGTTAAACAAATTCTTGATCCTACTTCTTACGTGCTAACTTTTAATTTAATTTTCTGGAAAATGGAACGTGTTAATCCATCTCAAATGGAAATAGTACGTCACTTGCCACCTTGTACATGTAAATTAACTATTACTAGAACGAGAATTTGAGGCTGTGCAACGAAAATTTAATCGTGCTCCAGTATACAACAAAGTAACACACAGATTTCGTTAATTCATAGTGTTGTTATATATATATATATATGAGTAGACATATATTCTAATGTTTTAACATTTTACATTTTTGTATTTCATTTCCCAGTCAACGCAGTGGTGGAAAATCTTTGGTGAAATTGAATGTTTAGGTCTGCTTATTGCGTGTCTCTGCCACGATCTAGATCACAGAGGTACAAACAATTCATTCCAAATCAAGTAAGTATCTTTCACTTCCATGTTGTATAATTCTTTGCATTCAAATATATATTGTAAGCAAAGTAAGTATTAATGTTAGGATATAAATAATTGACTATTGTTCTAATTTGTAATTAATGTATAGGGTAATTCAAAATTATCCTATTACAAATAACTATAACCTTTATGTTTATTGAGATACAGCGATCATATACTCACAGAATAAAACAGACAATTCAAAATTTTGTTTGCGTACCTACAGGTGTTGTATGTGATTCCCTTGGTGACATCTAAACGGTACTCGAATTCACACCATACCGTGCGACGTATGTCTTTTTATACAGAGCCTCATACGCAACTATTTTCGACGCCGGGACCCTCCGTAATCCCTGGTAGCAAGTTTACACTGCTATAGGGAGTGAGGGACCTAACTTGAGAGCTATCGAGTGGGAGGTATATCTGAACGCCTCCTCCAAACTTGTCTGTAGTGGCAGTTTCTCGGCAATAGAACCTCCGCCAAATAAATTACTGAGGTGGTGGGAGATGGCCGGCAATACAATCTCCACCAAGCTCTTGGGAGGATAGGAATTCCTCCACCAACTATTCCACCCAGGTGGGAGATTGTCGGCAATACAATCTCCGCCAAGCTTGTGAGAGGAAGACAAGTTCCTCCACCAGATACTCACTGAATGAAACACTCAGCTTCAGGCTTCCAAAAACAAGGTACTTTATTAGTTTTTGGCATCAATTTATCCAATTCAACCAAATTTATGAAGTAACAACACCTGCTGTCGTATACATGTGACAGCAGTTCAAGAATTACTCCAAGACACACAATTTTACATACCTACAAAGTATAACACACAAATATATTACATACACACATTTTTATATGAACACATGTCACATACAGTGTGGTACAATAGTTCCTTCTGTTATTTTTACTTTCCGCTCAACATCACTAAAGAATACATTCTTCTCAACTGCTAGACTGGCAGCGCCATCTTCCGGGCTTCTTGTCAAAACTGCTACACAGGCTGGACTGACTCAATGTTCGGGCTAGTATGCAGGAAAACCCACAACTTGCTTGAATAATATTCCAATCTTCATCATCATAGAACGGGCAGGACATCAGCAATTTTTCTCCTCGTTACATATGGCTCCCGAACGGACTCCAACTCCTGGTACCGTCGTCTTCCGTGAGCATGGTCTGTCTAAAGTGTCCCTCATCGGCGATCCAAAATGGTGTCCGAACTCATCCAATCCGCTGAAGACCGCAGTGGTGTTGACCTCCCTTATCGTCCATATACCTGATATGGGTACATGGAATAATATGTATATTTTAGCTTGTTACTTTAATATAATTTGTATTTTTGTTTGTTAATTATGAAATGAGTTTTATTACTGATTTTATATGTAAAGACAACTTGTTTATCAAATGGAAATATGACGTTACGTAATGAGGAAACTTTATATGTTTCGATTAGCTGAAATCGTGCTCAACAGATGGCAGTAGAGTTTGTGTTGGGAAAGTTTAATAAGTGAATGAGTTAAATGTTTGTTTTTGGAGAATGTTTAATGTTTTAAATCGTTGTTATATTAATTTAGAAGAGGTTGTCATGATGATTTAAAGTTCTTACAAACAATTAATGTTTTAATTATGACGTGTAGATAATTTGTTGCATTAGGTTGTTGTACTCTTGGTAACGTATACTGTGTAAGGGTGAACCCCAGTAGAGGAAATTATATTGATGGAATAAACCCTCTGAAGTTTTATCTATCCCTAATTATCAGGCTTCGTTGCACCGTATTGTGGCTATTAGCACTTTTTGGTGTGATAAATGTTAGATATAAGACTCCTGCTAGTTGGTCTACGATAGTGAACCGAAGCCCCAATTCCGTAGGCAACTTTCCAAGAGTGGGGCACCCTAGCTGCACTACGGGAGTCAGAACTAAGAATCTCTTCAAGTCGGAGGAACCATGTACTCATTGTGCCCTGAGATATACAACAGGAAGTGTATTGTTATCGCTGCTTTACTTAAGGAAGCTAGCTAGACATCATCATATAGGTAAAGAGTCTGCTCATTATTATATACTACGTAGTGAGAAAAGAACGCTACACACCGTTATCCCTCTAACATAACCGGAGGCTCCTCTATGCTTCATCATCAAGTCGTGCAGGTGCTTCTTCTCGGACTTGGGTAATTTCTCCGTTGTCTCTCGTATTTCCTCTTCCAAAGTGAAAGATTCTCTTCTTTTTTGGGAGCACTACCTTGTATTCCTTGGGCTTTCGCTCTAGGCATCTCGTGAAAGTAGGGTCCCTTGTAACTGAATCGGGCATTCCTTGAGTCAACCCAGTGTCTTTCACCTGGACATTGGTGCCACGCTGCACCTCTTTCTCCCGGGTCGTGCCCTTGCGTACCTTTAAGCTAGCTTGATCAGACGAACGTTTTTCTGGCTCCTGCACTTTTGCTTTCATCCGAACTGTTGTCTCAATTTCCTGATCTCTCACCATCACGGTCCCTTCTTTGAAGTCTATGCTAGCCTCATATTTTCCCAGGAAATTTCGGCCGAGTAACATCTCATTCTTCAATCCTTCCACCACGTGCGCTTTCACATTTATGACTACGTCATTCATTCTGACGGGCAGAGAGACTTCTCTACGGACACTCTTCCTCCTCTTGCTCGTATAATCCACCAGTAGTATGTATTGGGCTCGTTTCATTCTTTCATGAGACACTATGCGAGTTACCTTCTTCCGAAATGGACCAGAACATAACGAAACTTCAGCTCTGCTAACTATGAGGGCTAAGGTTCTCTGATTAACAACTTCTACCTCCACGAGACCTGATCCTCTACAGATGTCATCATCTATTTTTATTAATTCATCTTCATCATGATCTCATATCCATTTACCGCAGTAAGTTTTGATAGGCGATACGATAGATACTTCTATATTCTTCTACATCATTCATATGATTTCTGGCTGCATAATTACTCTCCATCTCAGATTCCTTCGTACATAGCTCTAGATTTGGGTCCGTAAATCCTGCACCCAATCCTCTGATTCCCGAGATGTGGGTTTCAGTATCCGTTTTTTATTCTCATCCGGGTTCTTTGGGCATGTTCCACTCACCTCTGTCACCTGAGTATTTGCTATTCTCGTATGATCCTCTCCAAGATCGTCTTCTTTTCCCTCTTCGTCCATCTCTGCGGTAAGAACCTCTTCGTCCTCGACATCTTGCTCTTTCAGATGTCGGATTCGTGATTTACACCTCCATCTTCTGTTCCTCGTTAGGTGATGACTTCGCTGAGTCTCGTTCTGACTCGTATCTTTTATACGGTGTACTGTTCTCTCCATTCAGAGCGCTGACCTTCATCCGCCAGATGCGACTTTCTTCCAGACGTACTTCCGACGTATCGTGAATCAGTCCATCTTCTGACTGTTTCTAACATTTCGGCTAAATTTAAGTTTCTTGTCAGCGCAAGCTGTCTTTGATAGAGTATTAGCAACAATGCTGTAAGATTGACAGTAACGGATTACACCTCACTTTCATCCACATTCGGGTTGATGGTACGGTCTTAAGTCTGGTCATTCGCACCGGTGATATCCTCTGAATGATAGTGGCTAAGAAACATCTCCCAAATGTCTCTGTAACTGGCAAATCGCTCTTGGTGTAATGATACCATGAGGCGACTGGTTCCCTCAGTAAAAAGGGCACTCAGATAGCCCAATCAAGGTTAATTCCCTCAGGAAAGATCTTGCAGAGAGATCTCCTTTATCTGTAGGATGCTTTAACTTCCGACAGCCTTACTTTATTCTCTCCCTCTTCTGTGAGTATTGTGATTACTTCCTGACAGTCGTTTATCGTTTAGACTTTTCCGAACTACTTGTTTCTTCCTTTCCCTTGGTCCTCAGCTCCTTCCGTTGGAAACATACATCCCTCTTCCCACACGAGGCTCCTCGCCTGTACGTTCAGGCTCCGTTCTCACGAGCTCTATTATCTTGTTTGTCCGAGTATCAGTTTCACTATTCGAACTTTTCGCATCCCGGTTACTGTTTGTTACCCTTCTAATAGAGTGACATATTTCTCCGGGTTCCTTGCTTAACTCAGCCGCCGTACTAACGGGATTCTTGTCACTGCACCCCTGACATCCTTTCACCTTAACACTGACCGATGGGCTCACCTCACGAGATCTGGTTTTTAGCCGATCTATATACTTGAGAAATCACTGTACTCGCCTTGCAGCGTGCCTTCCGGCTCAACGCCACGTAACTGCATTTGTGCGTTTTCTACCGTGCTCAGTCTGGCTTCTACCGTAGTCATACGCTCCGTCGTCTCCTCCTCGTCTGAACTCATTACGTGGGTGCAATACCTTGACTTCCCTTATTGTTGTACTAGTGGCTTCTGTGTGTGTTCCGCTCACCTTTTCACGAACTTGTTTACATGGTGAAATCTCTTGCTTTATCATACCGGGGGCCACGGGTATAGGTGTAGGCGTAGACAAGCCTTTTTTAACTCTTCGTACTGGCATTTGGCTTGCGCTTCTATTTAACTAATATGCAATCGAATTTGCCTTACATTTTCCTTAACCTCCTCGTATTCATCACGAAGTTCTTTATTCTGTTTGGCATTCTCTTCCCGAACTTCTTGCAACCGATGTTCCCAGCTACGAATTTGTGTCATTACAGACCCATTCAGTTCTTCACATTTACGCCTAACTTCGTCCATGCGCTACGACATCTTCCTCTTCCTCACGACCACTTCATCTGTAACCGATGCCACTTCATCTTTGACTGACGTCATCTGATTGTCGTCGCATCGTGGTGCCACTCTCGTCTTAGTCTTTTGTTCTGTCTGCACGTGTCCGTTATTTCTTCTACCGCCAAGACGGACTTTTAAAGACCGAAATATCGCGAAAAACTGTGTATACTGTGTACATGTGTGTGTTTGTTCTCCTATGAAACAAATAAGCTGTAAATAAATTCCTTATTTTTTATCATAAATTTACCTTAAATTGCCCTTCCGGCTTTCCTTTGTGTTATAAGATGCTAAACAAGGTAGAAAAAAAGGATACTTACATAGTGAAGTCTTGAGATAGAAGCACACGAACTTCACAAACACTATAGAAAATTCATCGAGCTCTACGTAAACTATATTGGAGTGACTATTTAGTGTTGAAAGATAGACGCCAGAACAAAAATATTTAAACTCATTTGTCCACTTCCAGTCTAATCCAATGTGGACCAAATTTTCAGTTCTAGCTCAGTTTTGTACGCTTCTTATCGCTGTGTGGCCCGATTCTCTATTTAAGTCTGAATTCCTGAGTTATTTATCTAAGAGTATATCGTACTCTGCTTAGAACAGAAATACTGCAAATAATATGTACATTTTTTTTGCCAGAATTAAGATATAACTTAAAAAACGGGTCACACAGCGTTATTAAGCGTAAAAAACTGAGTTAGAACCGAAAATTCGGTTCATATTGGTTTAGACTGGAAGTGGACAAACGAGATTAAGTGTGATTTCCGCTCCCTGGCTTCATATACTCATGAAATTTTTAATGGCTTCAGTCAGTCCAGTATCATTGAGAAAATTAGTACGTTTCGCAATTGCGTTTTCAACTGGTAGGAAGTAAAATGGACAGAAGAGACAAGTGCGGGAGTGGTGTTAAGGAAACGCCATATTGCCAATGATGCTGGGTGACAGTGTGGCCAGGTTACGGAGGCGGGAAAATGACTAGATGGGTCGGAGAGAACACCAAGTGGAGAAGAGAATGCAAAGGTAATAACTAGGAACAGGTAAGGGGCTTCCTGAAAAAATAAGAGGGTAAAGAATCGGAGGAATAATAATAATAATAACAATAATGATGAAGAAGAAGGGGAGAACAAAGAAACGATATAGAAAGATAGAATAAAATAAAAGGGCAACTAGAGACGGAACAAGAAAGAGAAATTAGGAAGATGACGGCACTGCGTTGCAAGGAGTTACAGGAAGTTGAGGCCGGGTTCATGGTTGACGGAAAGGATGGAGATGTACGTCTGCTCCCATCTTTTTCTTACTGTGGCAGGTGAGTCATGGTTAGGGACTTCCAGGATTCTGACTCGAAATGTTTCTTCAGAGGTGCAGCCGTGATAAGAAGTGTGTTCTGGTATGGGGAAGTGCGGAAGTTGAGATTTGGAGGAGTAGCGATGGTTGTTAATGCGGAATGTTAAGAGGAGTTTTAGTTTCGCCAACGTAGAAGGCGGAACATAGGTTACAAGTAGGAGATAAACGAGATTGGAAGATGTGCAACTACCGGAGTGTCTGAAACAGTACGTCTTGTAAGGGATAGGATGTACGAAGGAAAGACTGGGATCAAAAATAGGACAGATTTTCCAGGGAGGTCTATTGCACTTGCTAGATTTGAGGGGAGAGGGAGGGATTGGTCCAGTTTCGGTGAGAATTGTGTTGAAATTCGGAGGTCTGCGGTAGACTATTTTGGGACACGACGGGAAAAGTCTTTCAGTTTCAGGTGACGCAGTGAGTATGGGGTTTGCCAGTTTGAGGAGCTTTTGGAGGGCCTGAAGGCTGCGGTGGTACTGGGTTTGGGAGCGGAGGGAGCTTCGCGGGGAGTTAGGGTGATTACGGGCACGGTTCGGTTGTTTATGGATGAGGTGTTTGGGATTTCCACGGTTAGTAAGAGCTGAGGAGAGGGTACTGAAATAGTTTTGGAGCAGGTCATCAGAGGAACAGATGCGGGAGCCCCGGACAGCAAGATCGTATGGATGGGAGCTTTTGAAATGGAGATACTGCATACTGTGGGTAGGTTTGATGTGAACTTCTGTCTCAAGTCGATTGTTTTTGAGCCAGACATCCACATCAAGGAAAGTTCGTAATCTGTATTATTTGTGTATATATATATATATATATGTATGTATGTATCTGTATATATATTTCGTAATCTGTATTAGTGGGAAAAGATAGTAGAAAAAGGAGAATTTATTTTAATTAATACTTAAGTATTTCTTAACTACGTTGATAAATTTTGTTTCACTTCCTTCTCCTTTGTGAAAATGAACATACATTTTAGTTAAGTATTTGGTCTGTAGAAGTAATCTCGTATTTAATTATTAATGTTCTTACAGGGCTTCCTCAGCATTAGCGCAACTCTATTCTACCTCAACGATGGAACACCATCATTTCGATCAATGCATTATGATCCTCAACAGCCAGGTGAGGCAGTTTTCTGTTAATTAAAACTTGTATCGAAAATTCTTGATTAGTTGCCTTAAAGTGCCAGTTCAGTGATAAACTATTGAACAAGATTTTCTTTTAAATCCGAAGGCTCTAGTCTAAAAGTAAATAAGTTAATTGTGTCAGTAAAAAAAGAAGTAAAAGTTGCCAAATGCTCTTTAATTTATACGTATTCCGGTACGAAACATTCTGTTATTGTCACGCGATCCACTATTATAATGAAGAGATCGATTACTTCTTTTTCTGATTGTTGCTCTAAATAATTTAGAAACGTCACGTTAGGCATACGATCCACAAGTAAATTAAACTGGAATTTAGAATTTCACGAGATTTTAAATAAAACAGACACTTTTTTTTTTTTTTTTCAAAACAATAGTCTCCACTAAATGGGGTAGTGCCCCTCAAACTATGATGTCTCTATACAAAGCTCTATTTCGAAGTCAGTTAGATTGTATTTGTATATCTTGTAACAGCTTAACAGAGAACAATTAGAAAAGTTAGAAATTCAACAACGAAAATTACTAAGACGTTGTCTTGGACTTATGTCTCAGTCGAATTTATTTGTTTATTCAGAATCAGGAGAACTTCCTTTACGTTTCAGAAAAGAATTACTCACCGTTAAAAACATCTTAAAAGATGAAACAATATTTAATCATATACTAACGCTATAATTGAACATACTAGCTCCCTTTGAAATGTAAGAAATAGAAATAATAAAAAGTGCACTTGGTACAAATTATATCAAGAATACCAAGAGGATATAAAACAGTACGTAGCTTACTTCTCTTTTCGTTACCGTTCAGATGCTTCAATATATCGTTTTTAATATTATAATAAATGGCCGGGATATTGTCATCTCTATTCGGACGGGTCCAGACAGAATGCAGGTACAGGAGGAGCAATATATGATCCTAATACTAAATTTTACAAACAAATTCATCTCCCAGCCAATTTATTCATATTTACAGCGGAATATTTAGCAATGAAATATAGTTCCAAACTTAAAGCTAACAAAATACTAATATTCTCAATCTGCCATGCAAGCTTTACAATCAAACGAAAAACAAGTATTTAAAATGTCACCATATGTTATCAACACCATATATGGTAAAAACAGGAAAAATAATACATATTTTTTAATGACGTGCTATCTGACTTATATAGCATCCATAATTGTACCACAGATAAATTCGCTCGCGATTCCGTCTTAAACAAAAAAGTACTAATTTAAAATTACATTGGGAAGATTTAATTTACAAAATTAAAAGGAAAACCAATTAAAATGGGTAGAATGGATACAACCGACTCTGTCATTAGCTGCTCATTTACTCAGACGACATATCAGCTTAAATCTAGAGTCCATGGTTCTCAAAAATTAGAGCTACTCGACAAGCTATCATTCTACTTATTAGATTGAGATCTCAACATGTCACTGACACAAAATAAAGCTTTCCAGTTCACCATATTGTGATTGGGACGATATAACACTATCGAAGATATTAATCACAGCCTTTTCCGGTGCAAAAAATACGAACAACATAGAATGTCATTACTAAAACTTTATTGAAGTTAAAATACCCATTACCAATGTCAGTTAATTCACTGGTCAACAACCTACACAAAAGCTAGGCTATATTCTCCAGAAAAATCAAACTAAATTTTAAAAAGAAAGTCATACGCGAAATATTTATCAACATCACAGTCATTTATTAATTTAATACTTTCATTTTTAATGAATCACGTGAGAATTCTATTCTCTCTCTTTATTATAAACATGTTATACCTGTTATTAACTAACGAAAAATTCCAAATCATAGCTTCAGCTTCTTCACATGAGAATTCAACTAACAACTTTACACACGAACTCAGTTTACCTACTAGATTCACTTTATATCAATTACTTTCGTCCATCAGAAACAACAATAACTAATTAAACAAACACAATATTTCGTCCAATCAAGGCAACTTCGTCGAGTAACACAAAAGGAAAAAAAAAAACGATTCAGTTTAACTAAATCAAAATAATATTTTGTTTAGTTCAAGTAGCTTCACCGAGTAACACAAAAGAGGAGAAAAGCAGTTCAATTAAAGAATTAAAAGCCCTATTGTGTGGACAATGTGCATAGTGTGGGCAGTGGTATCTTAATAAAATGAGCAGTTTTTTCAGGATAAGAGCATACCACCATACTGCCGTGAGGAAAATTTAGGACGTTCAAAGTTCTTTTAATCTTTATTTGTCTTAAACACTGTATTTGAATCTTTTCGTGCTTCTATTGTTCTGAGCGCGTGATTCAAATAGTAGTTTTTCTTTATTGTCTCTTGTCGTTGCGAATCATACATTTTCGGTCTAGATGCTTTCATGTTTCATCGAGTTTTGGTTTGTAAACAACATGTTGTCATGTCTAATTCTACAATCGCAGTATCGAGTTGTCAAGTCGGTCTTACAATAAGTGAATATGGAATTACACTATCTGTTGGGCTGTATAATTCTATGATATAACAAAAGTCAATACACGACTTTTCTTCAGGTATACGATGTCATGTTTATCTTCTGTATTTGTTTGATTAATGTGCTAGTATATCTATAGTTTTGGTATTGATAATAGTCTGCCTATTTCTATTCGATATTATAAACACGGCACATACCAAAATGGAATGAATAAAATGATTTTACAAACGAATTTACGATGTAATGAAGGAACTCTTCACTTATAAACTCAGTTTAAAGAAGATAGTTTGGTGCTAAGTGCAATTAGAAGATATAAACTTCTTCTGTTATTGTGCAGTCACCAGTAATTCAGCAATGACAATGACATCACTTTCTTTTCAATTTCGTAAGAGTTGACCATCTGTTCTGTTCATAGTGTTAAAATGAGATCTTTGGTGGCAATTCACTGCTTGTAGTACATATGAATACTCTCGTAATACCAGAACATGTTGCATCCAAGAACAAAATATATGAAAATAACATATAATAATAATAGTATAATAAACTCTTCTACAGTAATTTAGTATAGTTTGCTGTAATGATTTCTTTTGTTTTTGCGTATACGGGTTTTTCCTTATTTTATGCCCCTAAACTCTTACTAGATTTGTGGGTTCTGATACAAAATATGTATAAATAAATAATTTAAAGTTCCGTATTTGTAGAGTACAATGTAATATCAGACATTTTTATTTTTGTTGTAAATATGAAGTGAATTAAAATCCAGAGTCTTCTTTTATTACATATACCCATGGCATTTAGAAATATGTATAGTTAAGGAACAGTACTTTTTTTGCTCTACGTCTTTCATTTTAGTTACGAATACACATAGACAGTACGTGACTTTCACAGTCTGTAATATGTTTAATAATAAATATCTTCCGCTCTGGATTAATTGCAAGCGTAACTGTAGAGTTGTATTCAGACACTTTGTAGAATAAATGCAGTCCCGAAGGATAAACTCCGAAGTTACTATTAGCATTGCCTTTACGCCAATGGTACTCACCAGAATAGCAGACTGCAGTTCACGAAAATCATTTTCAGTTTATACATATGGATATTTAAACAATCGACGGAAAAATCGGGTGAGGGGGCAGAAGCTATTTTTGTTTTATACCTGTAATTTGCTGGCATTGGTAGTTAACAATATTGCCGTTGTTCCTTTGTTACAGTCTACTGTAACTAAATGTCAGTGTAACGAAGACTTGAAATTCTAATAATAATAATAATAAAAAGAATAGCGTAAACGCAGCGTAATTACTGTAATGCTCTGTACTTTTCTTTGCAGGGAAATCAGATCTTGGGTAACATTTCACCTGATGAATATTCTAGAGTCATTAAAGTTCTGGAGGATGCGATATTATCCACAGACTTGGCAGTATATTTTAGGTACGAATTAATGCTTTCTAGGAGAGTGTGAAATACGTATCTGTAAACTGTTGAAGTGTACAGTACTAGAAGGAGACTTAAAAGAAAGAATCTAATTTTGTTTTCTATTTTAACTGTAGTTGTTAAGTGTTCCTTTCGTAACCTTACTTTCATCGCATAGGTTTTATATGACATTAATGTATATCAAAGTGCCTCACAGCTATTTTCTAATAAATGTAATAAGAGAATGGTAAGAAAAACAGTCCATATGTAGAGTGAGAAACTAGGAGGAGGGATGGAGGTTTTGAATCACATTGTTGAAAACTTCTTCATATAAAGATGTTAGAGGAAGAAGATAATTTGATAATTGAGAAACTTAGGCCTAGCGTCATAGCTGTACCACCTGCTTAGGAAATGTGACCATTCTTGGACTTCTTTTCTGTTAAAAGTAAAATGGCATGCTGAGCAGTAACCATCATATATCGATTCTCAGTTATCTCTTAGGTACGAACATTTGTTGGTGCAAAGGTAGCTTATATTATATCATCTTTTTCTAACATCCTTGTTTATAACTTGAGCAAGAACCTTTCGTTTGAGACAACTATATTTTATTTACATCTGACTCTCTCTGATGAGTTATAAGTTATCACCAAGTAACAGTTACATACACTTTCAAGTTGGAGTAGTATGATCTGATTGCAAGACCGTCTTCGTGGAATAAAACAAGAATAGAATTAAATCAACTTACGAAGTAAGTAGAATTTTTCGGCCCTCATATAGCTTCAGGTAGTATAGAAAAGTATTTCCCCTTCGTTTCAATTAAATCATTTGTCATTTAATTTTATGACTCAGTATCAATCCAGGCTTCGTTCACTACAAAACTGCTCAACTTGACTTACGATTTTAATAGTTAAATCTGAGACTTACTGCTGCAGCCTTCCTCACGTGTCCTAAGATTGTCTGCCACCTAATCTATTTCGTCTGTATATTAATTTTATCAATTTATTTTGAAAATTAAAATAGATTTCTTTGACAGTTATGGTTACGACAAAGATTGCTCTTGTATCTGTTATACTGAAATTACCCAGTATATAGCAACTAAGTACATCAATTTCATATCTTCATTTGGTGGCCATGAACAACTACTAAAGTTAATCTTTCAGAGAGTATTATTATTCAGAACCACAACATTAACTAAGTATGAAGCATTAAGAATATAAAAAAGACTATTTATTACAAACCAACTCAAGATCCGAGAATCCAGAAGTTTTTGTAACATTTCTTATGTGAGAAATACTACCTTTGCTTTCATTTGCATAATTAATCTTCAGAAGTATTTCTGCATACAAATATTAACTTAATTGTATTTCCGAAGACTATTAAAGAATTACGTTTCATTTCTGAACGTTCAGAATCTTCAAAACACTGAACGGACTCGACATTCAGACTCTTCTTATAATGAAGCCCATTTTTATTCCAATATGTCAAACGTCCATTGTATCCAAGCTGAACAAAGTAACATGTTGGACCCTACTACCAAATATAATTCTTGTGTCCAAAATCGGTCACTGTTCAGATTAAAAATCTGATATCTTAATTGTTATCTATTTTATAGTTTATATCAGTTCACCTCTTCTCTCTTGAAAGGAGTCATACTTTACATCAAAGTTCACAATTAAAATAAAGTATTACTTGTGTTCCACTAAAATGTATTTGTTTCTTTATGTCATTTATTCAAGTTGTCATTGGACATTGTTTCTTTATGTCATTGGATAAGTTCCAAGATCTTATCATCCTTGAAGCTTTTAAATTATATCAGTTCCGAATTAACAACACATTTATCTAACACAAAGTTCACTTTCACAACATGAGCATCATTATACAATAGACAAAGAAACAGTTTGAATCAATAAAAATTACACAATTAAATGATAAAATTGCTTCAAACATAAACAATAGCGTTAGTAATATATAAGCATTTATCTTGGTTACCTGGTATATATGCTGAGTTTACTCTGTAATGCTTATGTTGTTGTAGAAAAGTAAGTTGTTCTCCATAATATTTCTGTAGAATATCATTAAGTTCTTCTTCACTAAGATCTTCTTTTTGTTCACTCAAATTAGACTTTTCAATCTCTTCTTCAATATCAGAGTTTTTCAATAACAAATTTTCAAAAATATTATCTTCTTTATTATTATTTTCCATAATAAGTTTTTCACTTATTTGAACTTGATTTTCACAGTTTTCTGTTGCTTTTAGATTAGTTCGTTTTTCATTTTTCTCACTCACATTTGTGTATTTTAGATTACTTGATAATGTTATTGACTTCTGTTCTTTCTTCTGCTTTTTCTGAGTAAGAGCATCCTGAATAATATTAGATTGATCAGTCAAATATATACTATTAACAGAGTCTGAGTCATCTGGTGGTATTTGGTCTATTTGCATGGGTTTTAGTTGATTCTCTGTTAATATTTTTGATTTGCCACCATTTTCTATTTCGATTTACCATTTATTTAAAAAGTTATTATAGTCCAACACCTGTGCTTCTAACTTATGTATGTCATGCTCTATCGTTTTTACTGTGCCATCTGAGGTAGGCACATTTTTATCTGCGTCATTATTGTTTTCTGTGTCACATTCGTTGTTGATACATTTTGATGTTAACAGGATTAATTATATTTTCCTTCCAATTGGGGAAAAAGTAGACATTCCCTGTCTCCCTAATATGATGAATGGGAATGAGTACTTACATACAAAGAATGTTATATTTTTTATTTCATTCTTGTAGCCATATGGTACTATTACTATTGAATGGTATTTAGATCTAATGCTTTTGATGTAGCCAAATCTAGTATGTTGTAGGCTGCCCCAGAGTTACACTTCTACCAACTTGCCTTGCACTGCCAATGTAATTATCAATTTATCTATTGTAGATTTGTTAGTGTTTTCTACGATGTTGCCCACCCAAATGTTATCAATTGATATGCCAACTTTGTGCGATGAATCTGGTTCATTGGTATTGTTCAGTTAACATTCACTGAACTGATTTTCTTTTGTTGATTTTGGCGTATTTTTGGCATAACATTGAAAAGAAAAAATATTTTGTTTCTTGCAGAAACTACATTGCTTACCATATGCGGGACATTTATTGTATAGGTGTGTATACCCGCAAGACTTACAATCACGTATTTGATTTTGGAATTTTCTAGGATCTCTATCAGATTTCGTATTACTTGTGTTCTGGTTTAGGTTAGATATTGTATGAATCTGACTTGATCGCTATGTGGTGTTTATCATTGGGCTTTGTAACTCTACATTTTTAAATTACAAGGCTAGATTAATTGATTTTTCAAATGGCAACTCATCCTCTTGCAAAAGTCGTTTCCGTAGAGCATTATGTATTACACCCAGTACCAGTTGATCTGTTAATGCTTCATATTCAAAGTTACCAAACTTACATTCGGCAGCTTGAGTTTTTAACTGGTCAATATAGTCACGCATTGGTTCGCCTACTTATTGAACTGACTTATGAAAAGTATAGCGTTCGGTTGTGATGTTTATTGGTTTAACATGTTGCTTAAGCAAAGTTTCTAATTGGGTGAATGGTACGTTTGTAAGTTCTTGTGGTCGTACGTGTTCTTTTCATTTTGTATACATTTCTGGAGGTAAATATGTTAGTAATAATTGTTACTAACATATTGGTAAATTACCCAGTATATAGCAAACTAAGTAGATCAGTTTCATATCTTCATTTGGTGGCCACGAGAAACTACTAAAGTTATTCTTTCAGAAAGCATTATTATTCAAAACCATAACATTAACTAAGTATGAAGCAATAAGAACATAAAAAAGACTATTTATTACAAACCAACTCAATATCTGAGGATTCAGAAGTCGTTCTAACATTTCTTATGTGAGAAGTACTACCTTTGCTTTCATCTGGATAATTAATCTATTCAGAAGTATTTCTGCATACAAATATTAACTTAATTGTATTTCCAAATACTATTAAAGAATTACGTTTCATTTCTGAACGTTCAGAATCTTCAAAATGCTAATCGGACTCGATATTCAGACTTTACTTATAATCAAGTCCATTTTTATTCCAATATGTCAAACGTCCATTGTATCCAAGCTGAACAAAGTAACATGTTGGACCCTACTACCAAATATAATTCTTTTGTCCAAAATCGGTCACTGCTCAGATATTATAAATCAGATATCTTATTTGTTAGTTGTATCACCACCGGTCTTTTAATCTGTGTAAAAGTCCATAACAAAAAATCAGTTATTGAAAATTCCTTCTTTTCACTTCTTGAAAGTTCCAGAAGTCATATTGCAAAAATCTGTTTGCAATTTGAATTCATTTTGCTATTCGAGCACCCCTTTGCTCATTATGTACACAGTTCGTCATTCTAATGGCTTTTATGCTTCAAATTTCTCTTATCTTTTTCGCTCCAATTTCCACCAACCCTTTTATGATGGAAACGATTTATATCAACAACCGTCACTGTCTTCTATCTCACAAGTTCCTTGTTTGTCATGGCGTCTTCAACTATTTGCACGTCTCCAAGGTTCTGGGTTCGAATCCTAGCTGGGGCTTAGATGTTTGTGGATTTTAAGAAACTTAACAGGTAATGGAATCGAGACCGGGCCGATTTGAGTGCAACTTAAGTGACCCAAAATATAAAGTTTGCAAGTTTTTTTCTCTCTGCCTATTTATACAACATTAAATACACCAAGAAGAAAGAATCACATAAAGTGGAAACCCCTTTGCTCGTTATACACATAGTTCGGCATTGTAATAGATTTTATGCTTCAAATTCCTCTATGTGCGAAGAATGGAAGAGCCGGAAGTTTGCGGTAGTTCTTTTAAGTGAGTGATAAATATTTTGGAATAGTTGCCATATATGTCTGTGTAAAACTTTGGTAGACCTTATTTTGTATGGGCTATTTTACTAATTTCTGACTTCGCCCCGTCATGATTAAATGAGTGCAATGTTTATTAAAATTCACAAACGTCCATGCTCCAGGCGGGATTCGAACCCACATCGTTGGAGACGCTGACCTAACGCCTCAGGCCGCTCGACTACCTCCGTCGGCATACGTTCTTTGTAGATGTACTTTCAGTGTCTGTTTCAGGGTTTGATTTTGTTCTACCAAGTAGAAAATATGTGTAATTAGTGTAAAAATTTTAAGATTTCCATTTGTTTTTATTTAATTGTGTGTGTATTTTGATCATCCACGTTATACTTCCATTTTCATTCTTCAGTTTCCACCAGAGTATTATTCCTAATTCCATCTTGATTATAGATTCCAATAATTTAATATATTTGACTTATAAATTTGTGTTCCGTAAATTAAGGTAGTGTTGTTTGTCTCCAAGGAAGCGAGGTGCCTTCTTCAACCTAGTCAATTCAAAAACGTACAACTGGATGCGAGAGGATCACCGGGAGCTCTTAAGGGGCATGACCATGACTGTGTGTGATCTTGCAGCCATTACAAAACCTTGGGACGTTGAAAAAAGGGTTAGTATAGTTTCCTTAATTCGTTAAATAAAAAAGAAATAAATAGAACAAAACGTATTTATGGCATTCGTATTGAGAATAGCTTTTATGTTGTTGAATGTATTAGCTTAGTTTTTGTATATTTATCGTAAGATGTGTAACTTTGGATTTAGTAGTACCTAACGATAAACTATTGGTGTATCATACCTTGATATTTTCGATTAGTTTACTGCTTTTTCTTTAGGTTCCATTCTGTAAATACAATCCTACTAAATGCGAATAATATGCACCTGAATCATTTGAGATTAATTTCATGTGTATTTGATTTTTTTCTGGTGTTACACAACGCAGGTTTCGAAAATCAGCCTATTTTTAGGTAGATTTCGAAGAAAAATATACCTATTGAGATCGATACAATACGCCATATATAAACACGCTAGCGGCCATAATTTTGAAGATATTTGAACCAAATTTTTATATGTTGTTTCTAGGCTTAATAGCTCGGTTAAGTTCGTTAATGAGCAAAATCGGTCGCCATCTTGGATCCAAAATGGCCGTCGAACCCATTGTTGTATAGAATACACAGCCTAAACCGCTGGGGCTATTGAAATAAAATTTGGCATAAAGGTACAACATCACTTTTTGATTACGAAAATGGCCATCTTGGATCCAAAATGGCGGAAGTAAGAAATCTATTTTCCATATCGTTTGAGCTAGAGATACGAAATTTGACATAAAGGTGTATTGTCACTAGTAGTTCGAGAAAATATTACGAAATGTTGAAAAAGTCGCCATCTTGGATTCAAAATGGCCGCCGAGCCCATTGTTGTATAGAATACACAGCCTAAATGGCTGCAGCTAGAAATATCAAATTTGGTTACACAATACATTATCATTTGTATGTTACTAAAATATTACATGATGTATCCAAAGACGCATCTTAGATCCAAAATGGCGGACTTAAAAAAACATTTTCCAAACCGTTTGAGCTAGAGATACGAAATGTAGCATAAAGGTGCATTATGACGAGTAGTTCAGGGAAATATTACAACATTTGGTAAAAGTCGCCATCTTGGATCCAAAATGACCACCCAAAATCCCATTTTGCACACCGTTTGAGCTGGATAAATGAAATTTTACTTGAAGTTGTACCATCACAAGTAGGTCACGACAATATAAGAAAACTTTCAAAAAGTCGTCAACTTGGATCCAAAATGGCCGCCCCAAAAACCCAATTTCCAAATCATTGAAGGCAGAGAAACGAAATTTTCTTTGAAGGTGTATGGGGGTCTACGGGGGTCTGGGGACAACGCTCCAAGCGAAACAAAGCGAGTATATATATATATATATATATATATGTCTTGTGAGGTCTCGTTGAATAGCTCTTGATGAATAATCTACAAAACAATAAATAGTTTCTCGATAGCTCTCATATAAGGCGAGATTTGAATTTTTGAAAAAAACTAAAAAAAAACTTCGAGATCTACCTCAGCCTGTAGGCTTACCGAAAGGGATTTTTTTATATTGTAATACATAAAGCAGTGATTTAGTATCCTAATTTGAAACTTTCGTGAAATTGAGGTGAGTCAATAAAAATGGCATAGATGTTCCCTAGATCAACTAACAGTACACAACTTTATATAAAGACATTGTATATAAACACAAGTGTCACCCTTAGTTGTAGTTTTATATTTTAGCCGACGCAATGTGTACTACTGAGCATGTATGTTGTCTTGAGATCCTTGCTACAGTATGTTGTGTGAAATTTGATAACATCTCCGAGAGAACGTGCGAGAGTGATTTAATAAATAACTTTAAGTATTTCACTGACAGTTAACCATATCTGATATTCTGGAAAGTGCAGTACTCTCCCTACCTCTCACAAGGGAAGTCCTTAAGTCGCAAGAGTCATTTTTGTGAAAATTGGTTTCCTGACTAATTTCGGGTCTCTAATTATCGTCGTGATAGTCACTCGTTTCGGAAATGCATTGTTTCCCCGCTGAGCTATGGTAAGCTTGTTATGCTGAGCCTGAAATTGATGAACAAAGCGTTATATATTCTAAATAAATGTTCTGTTACCTCTCAAATGAGATATATTTTACAGCAAAATGGAAATTGTCGGGTGCATAATAAAGTGCCAGACAAAAGTCGACTTAATCCCTCAATTTCAGGCTTGGCGTGACAAGTTTATCAAAGGATAGCGAGTAGACAACGCATTTCCGAAACTAGTGACTATACCCACGCTAATTAGTGACTTTTTCTGACCAAACCAACCTTCCGACCGTCAAGATCCACCTTGACACGGCAAAAGATGTGGTTGTTCAATGACACCGGAAGGTCGGGAGAATATGGTGGCCATAGTTGAAGTTTTCATACGTGACGTATGCGGTTTGTACCCCAGTTATGTGATATTCGATATTGGTAAACTAGTGATCCGAAAAATAGTCAGCAGGACTTTCCTGCTCTAACTTGACTTCGAAATTACTTCGGTTTTGGCGACGAAGTGTGACGCCATTATGTTCTTGTTTTATATATATATATATATATATATATATATATATATATATATATATATCATCGTCAGTCACTATGAGGCTCCAAAAATTCCTTCCCTTCCCCTTAAAAGCGCGTGAGAGTTATACAGGCATAGGTGTGCCATTCCTTCATTTCATGTGTCAGGTTTCTGGGAATCCATCTTGCGGATACTTTTGTATACTATAGCTTCTCTCGTATGAAATTAGCTAATCCATATGCAATAATTCCGTCTGTTCTTTGACAGTTGTCCGTCTGTCTTCACGAATAAGCACGTTGCGATCTCGATAACCTCGATCGTTACAGCAGTGTGCGATACAGTCCGGTACACTTGTATTACCTGTAGTGATATACTGTGTTTTCACTCCATGGTGATGTCGATGGGTTTTGCACCTTCATTAGTTTGGAGATGGGTGACGGATAGCTACTCTCCCTTGGCACAATTCTTCAGGAGGGTCACCATTTTTAAACAGCTATAATGTGAATATGTGTGGGACATCGGAGCTGCAAAACACAACATACATATTAAAATACCTGACATTTAGAGCAAGAATAATTCACACAATGTAGAGTACAAAATTTGAAATACACTTTTGAGGTTATTTTCTGAACGCCTCTCGCAAAGGAACATCAGGCAGTATTCTAATAACGTCATTGACAGTATTCGATGGATTATCACGTCGTAAATAGGAGTAAACCTTTACAGTAACTTGTCTTGCTTGACTAATATACCGACATAATGTAGTCTAAACTCTAAAAAACACCTAGATGAACGGCATTTTGTGTTTCTCTCATAAAGAAGGCTATTTTTGCTCGTGTAGCAGAAACTTATGCAGACTCACTTATTCTCTAATGGGCCACACAACTGTACTGTGGTGCTAGTTTGCGATCAGACAAGCTATTTAGTATACGAGCTCTTACATTAAATTTTTGGTGTGGGTCGCAGTGGATCACTGGTAGAACGCTCACCTCTTGCGGATGGGGTCGTCGGTGCGATCCCGGATCATGCAATGTGGGCTTTGTGGTTGACAAACATCGTGTGCTTTGATTTTCTAGGGGTTCTCGCGTTTCCTCCCACTTTCTTCATTCCATCAATTCATCATCAATTTGGCCTGAGCCAAAGTTGCCTAAGGCCTTAAATAAAATGTAATTCAAGAATAAATTTTTGGTGTTACTGATTTGAATCTGTTACTTTTATAAATAGTAATTTGATTACATAGAATAGTTTTTCACGAAGTGTATATGTATTTCTCTTCTCTAAGCATGTGAGGTTATGTGTATGTGCGTATCAAGAAACCGTATTTTTTTACCAACTAAATATTGCAGTCTTTCATTATTTTTAGTACTTGGAACTTTTTTGCTTATTTTACATCGCTATGTATATGTTCGCATTTTATTAACGTGCTGTGATCTGCCAAAAATCAGTTTCTTTATTCAAAGTATTTCCATATTGCATGAGTCACCTAAAGACTAAAGCACTACTTACGCCGAAACCTAACCTAAAGTCCTAGAAAATAATCGCACCTATGTTAACGATCGAGCTCTATACACTCATACATTGAAACCAAGCAAAGAAAATTATGTTCTACCCATAACCATAATTTATAATCACGTTTCCATTAACCTTAACATTCAAAAGTGTGTCGTACGAGAGCTGCAACAAATGCTGAACGTGGAAGATTCTTACACGGATTCTTACAACTTCCAAAGTAATCCTCGTATCAATAGAACCTAGTGTCCCTGTTCAATCGGGATCATGCAGTATTAGAAAGACTATGGTATCACAATTCTATGAAAGCGTTTACCTTAGCAATGTACTCAACTATTGATGTGTATTTCTTGTGTAAATGTTCAATGAACTAACCGAGCGGAAGAAATACTCATTATGTCACTGAATAATTAAACACGTGTTTTCGACTCGATATTTGACACCAGCAATATTCAAATTATGTAGCACAAACCTGTACGTTCCACATGTTCGACACAAAATGCAGAAGTAATTTGGGATGTCGTGGGTTCGATCCGAGCGGGCGACCATCCTGACTGAGGTTTTCCAAGGTTTTTCCTCAGTCACACCGGGATGGTACGACTGACATCACACCGGGATGGTCTTCATCATAGACCCTGGTCGACACCTTACCGAATCCTTTCCCCTCCTCTATCCCGGTTTGAGCCTTAGATGCCTAAAGGCTATAAATAAAATTCATTCATTCACAAAATGCAGAATAATTACAATGGACAAAAGTTTGGTTTTTAGTTATTTCTTTTGTGGGCAATTGAGGTCATTGGTCGCTCCATTCTTTGTCCTCGATTATTCTATATCGCGTTCCTTTCGTGGCTTTTTTGTTAATGGGTAACTAAAATTATTTACGTGGGAGTTCATTTCTTTCGCCAAAATTGCCGTATATTTAATGCATAGTATGTTTGTGTGCCCATTTTGTGCAACAGCTACTAATTTTGGTAGTTCACGTCTTGCACGAAGAATTCCATTACATAATCTCTTCAACACCCTGTCATAGAACTGTATCGTGATTGATATTCCTGGAGGATTATTGATGGATAATTTCTTTACCAAATACAAGGTAACCAAAATGTTTTTGCCGTTTTTGACGTCCCATTAATCATGCGCTCACAGAGAGGAAACGAAATGACGCACGTGCCTGCCAAGCGATCAGGAGTTAGTCTGACCATCGACCTTCAGTAGTACAGGCACGGTGCTCACACACAGCAGTCATAGCTCGTCCAGTGTAAAAGAGAAATAAAGGTATCGAAATAGCTTGTTCGCGTGTGTTTGTTGTATGAATTTAAAGTGGGCCTGTCAGCTTCCGCATCAAGTTGCCGCATATGCCAGGTATTTGGTGAGAATGCCGTGAACAAACGCACCGCCAGGCATTGGTTCCAGAAATTCCGTTCAGGAGATGTGAGCCTTGCTGATGAACCACGCAGTGGACGACCACATGTGTTGGATGACGAGGCCCTGAAAGCAGTCATCGAGGAGGACAGTGGTGTAACGTATGCTGAACTTGAAGAAAGGTTCCATGTTTCCGCTGAAACATCAGACGACACCTGCATGGGATAGGGAAGTCATACAGGTTAAGCAAGTGGGTATCCCACACATTGTCAGCAGCCAACAAGGAACAACGAATGACAGCTTGTTTGTCCTTGCTCACTCGGCACCTGAGCACACCCATATTTGATCACTTGCTCACTGGTGACGAAAAGTGGGTCCTCTATGACACTCCCAAGCGTACCAGACATTGGTTGTTTCCACGTGGCCCTTTCCCTCACACCTCAAGACCACCTCTGCACCCACGAAAGGTTATGCTCTCTGTATGGTGGACTTGTCGCCAAGTGGTGCATTACTAGCTCCTTCCACCTGGTCAGACCATCACTGCTGACCTCTACTCAGCAGTAGCAGAGGTTGCATCGTGCATTGCGGCAGAAGGAGCCGGCATTGGTCAATCGCAAGGGTGTGCTGGTCCTCCACGACAATGCCAAACCACACGTGGCAAAGAGGACCCGGGAGACTTTACAGCAACTTGGCTAGGAGACACTGTATCATGCTCCATATTCACCGGACCTTGTGCCAACAGATTACCACCTGTTTCATTTCATCGACAACCACCTCCGTGGAAGATTCTTTGCCTCGAAAACCGCCGACTTTTTTCACCAGGGTATTATGCAGCTGCAGGGACGTTGGCAAAAGTTGTTGGATGCTGATGGAGCTTTACGTTTCGAAGTAGGTACGTACCGTCCACTGTATTGTTCTTTGTTTTTCAGTGCTCTAGAACAGCAAAAACTTTTTTAGTTACCTTGTAATACGACCAATATAGTTTTTACGCCTCTAACGACTGATGTCCTTTGCTGAAATGAGGAAACCACTCGTGTAATTTTGGTTGAGACAAATTTTTTTATAAGCCGGCAAAAATTTCCATAGCACCTTCTCGCAGGAAATTGATATCTGTCCATTTTCATCTTTCAGTTACACAACTCTTTCCATAATTATCCATGAACTGTTGACAGGACAAATTTCAACTTTCATTGTTTGGAAAGACGCCACAATCTAATATTGTACATTTGAGTCCTCTTACATTGTATTAAGCTCGAATCGCATACAATCTCCTTAGTTAATTGCACTGTGCGTATTTGTTTAAAACTTGAACCTTTGTTCAATAAGCTTACCGAAATGTATAAATATTTGTTAGTTTTCTGTGGATTCATTATGTCATTTATAGATCATACTAGGTATTACGTAACCTACGGTAGTGATTTATGTTAGATAGATAAATAAAATGAGTTTATGGACGGTAACAGCACTTAGCGATTTATGTGTTGAATAATTTCTTAGACATTAATGATGTTAAATCCTTTATATGCAGTCTTTCTCGAAAATCATAAATTAATCACTGTTTTTTCAAGAGTATAATTAGCGATATTCGCTGGAACAGTCTCAGTGTTGAATTTTGTGGCTTTATTTCTATGATTATTTTTAATTTGGTCCTTCATGACAATGAAATTAAACATTAAATTTCCAGTCTAATATTACTAAATTTGTGATTTCGAATAATCGTTTGACAAAGTGGCACTATTAATTTGTATAATCCATTGTTGTTTTGTCGTTGTTTATATGATGCTATGGAAAAGTAAAGTTACAGAGACTAAATTCGATATTTTGAGAAACAACATCCAACAGAAAATGAAATTGAAGTGATACGTGAGACGCAGATTAACCGCAATAGGTGAAGTAAATATGTTGAAACTCCTAATGCTACACTGAAAGAAACACTGGTGAAAGAGATAACGAAGTAGTTACATCCAGGATGATTCTTAATATCAAAAGGAAGGAAGGAAGACAGTATACAACAGAATGAAATCGTGTGTTCGACAAATTGAACAAAGCAGCACGTAACAAAATGAAACATGTTTAATTAAACGGGACAATACAGCTAAGACACAGAGTTAGATAGAAGTACTAAGAAGGGTAGAAGTCTACCAGCAACACTATTATAGCCGTTACAAATGGAAATATAGAATACACAATTTTGTGCGATAAGGTGTCCAATGAAGTGATACACGCGCAAACTGAAGGTGAAGAAAATTGTTCTTCCATGGTAGAGATTCACCAAATGGACAGTCCCACAAAAGGCATTAAGATGAACTAGAATAATTAATGTACGTGAGGTAATAGTTTCAGTATGTTAATTTAGGATAATCTTTTGTGATAATCCGAGATACGCGTTCTTCTCCGATGATTCCTTTGCTAAAAAATATATATATATATATATATATATATATATATATATATCGATATATATATTATTTAATGATTTGCTGGTTTCTGAAATCCGAGTTGTGTTAACAATCAGCTAATCTTAATGTAAATCCGTTTATGGCTGTGATAACCTTAAGGTGATATACAGTCAAAACCTTTTCGATTGCACCTCAGAACTTCCACCTACACTGCTGTAATTCCAGCTGCCTTCCAGAACTTCAATGTTATCCATGTACTGAGTTCTTCCACGTAGTCATACAAAAAGAAATCGAATGGCGTATTATCTAAAAAACAAGCAAGGCGTGAAATTCTTTCAATAAGTCTGGTTGTTAATGCCTTTAATATTTAATTGGCGAATGAACTCACGTAGCCTTGGCTTGTCTTGTTTCTGCAAATTCTGCACTTTATAGGTGTTCAGCTGCTACACCCGGTAGACAGTGAACCAGGGAATAATGAACAGTAGTCTTGGGAATTTTCAATTGTCGTGATGCCTGTCTAATGTTCGACAAATAATATCAATGCATACTTTTTCTTGACGTCCGACCCACAGTGTAATTTGTCTCCTCAACCGCTGCAGTGGATGGCCTACCGCCATACTCCTTTTTGACAGTCTTTAAAATTGTGCTTGTACGATAACGATGTTGTTTTGTTTTTTTTCTGAGCAAATAGCATCATTCTGTGAACTCGTTCGTGCTCATACTTAATTTTCACTTGTCAAATGCAGCGCCACGAATATTCCGCAGTTCAGAATTGTCAGATTTGAATGATTTCTCCTTCATTTGAGACCTATCTTTTGTCTGATTATTGCGAAGATTTTGGTGAACATGTGAGATGTATAAGGTTCTGGTTGGATACTATACCTATATATGAAGTTCCCCCTGATAGAACCAAAGTTTATTTTGCAACGTAACTCGCCTAAGAATATACGTAGATGAAATCATTGGAGATCACCAATGTGGATTTAGAAGAAATAGATCCACGTTGGACCAAATTTTCTCCCTGATACAAATCTTAAGAGAAGATATGGGAATACAATGGGACTGTTAACCAGTTGTTCATATGACTTTATCAAAAAGGAAAAACTATACCATATCGTGGTACAAATTGGAATTCCGAAAAAAAACTTGTTCAGCTAGTAAGGATGTGTCTCAGCGACCCCATAAGTAGAGTACGGATAGGTAATAATATGTCAGATAGTTTCGAGATTCGCGACGGATTGAAACAATTTGATGCCTTGTCATCAGTAGTGTTCAACTTTCCGTTAGAATATGCGATTCAGAAAATAAAAGAGGACAAAAAGGGACTAACATTTAATGGCTTGAAACAGCTGTTCGTATACGCGCATGATGTAGATTTAATAGGGGACGATATAAATGCACTACAATTAACACCGATGTCTTAGTAGAAGCGTGCGATGAGGTAGGTCTACAGGTAAACATAGAGAAAACAAAATACATGATTACAAGTCGAAACACTGAAAATGAAGGAAATAGATACACAACAATTAAGAATAAGAACATAGAGAAAGTAACAAATTTAAATACTTGGGAGCATACGTAACAAGCAAAATCGAAGTTACGGAAGAAATAAAAAGTCGCGTAGCATCGGGCAACGCATGTTTCTACTCAGTCCAGAAACTTTTAACCTCGCAATTAATATAAGAAAGTTGGAATTGGAAATATTCAGAACAATTATTCTGCCGGTAATACTTTGCGGTTGCGAAAGTTGAAGTACGACCCTAGCTGTTGAACATTAATTACGAGTGTTTGAAAGTAAGGTTTTGAGAAAGATATATGGGCCGAAACGGAACAAGATGACTGGGAAATGGAGGAGACTGCATAATTAAGAACTTCACGGACTTAACGACTCACCCGATGTTGTAAGAATAATGAAATCGCGACGACTAAGGTGGGCAGCCCATATAGCTCGGATGGGAAAAAACGATTATATTCCACCTTGGTTGGTAAGCTGGAGGGAAAGGAGACCGTTGGGAAGACCGAAACGACGTTGGGAGTATAATATTAGAAGTGATTTTCGAGAAGTAGGTGTTTATGATGAAAACTGGCTTGATCTTGCTCAGGGTAGAATCCTATGGCGAACGTTTGTTACTGTGGCGATGAACTTGTGAGTTCCGTAAGTCGTAAAGTAAGTAAGTAAGCGTAAGTGTCATTGGAAGTAGTTTGAAGGCCTTTAACTAAATGCTGTTCAACAGACAATTGCTTTTGTACGCCTCTTCATTTAAATTGATTCTGAAAAGAAGTCAGGCATTATAATGATTTGGGCCAATAAGTAGCACTGTCGTTGTAGGTCTTCAAGTTAAGAACATAATTTAGAACAATCCTCTATAAACTGGCACGAATTTACATCGAGGTGTCAGTGTGTGTGTGAGAGAGAGCATTTCAGTTACTTACAATATTTGCCAACAATCACATCGATGATTTGCACCCCACCACTGACAATTACATGTTACGAAGTATCCATGTGTTTAGAAACAGTAACAAATCAGTAATCTTCTATTACTAGTTATTGTTAAATCAGCCATTTTTTTTTCACTAATCATCTTAATATTGTTGGAGTGAATGTCCAAAGCATTTCTTACATGTATAGAGGACTAGTGGGAAGTAGTTTTTACTTCCAGAAACTCATTGATGAGTTCAGATTATTCAGTAGCTCTGTCTCGTTCATGCCTGCCTCCAATCTTGTAATAGTTGCAATAATAAAGTACTGTATACATTAGTTAGTAATTAATACATTTTTAATAATCGTTAACATTTTTCCTGGGTTTTGTTTTTGATTTGAGTGTTCCGTAGCCCCCTCCCTCCAGCCTTTCAACTCACCTTCTTCATTTCTATGCACTAAATGTAACTTATTTTATATTTCAGGTTGCAGAATTAGTCACAAGTGAGTTCTTTGAGCAAGGAGACATTGAACGCATGGAATTGAATATCACACCGATAGTAAGTACATATTTATTACGGGTGTTATTAATTTCAGGTTAGTCATTAAACCCATAATTTCTTGTATATTAAATGTATTTCTCTCTTTTCATTTGAATGCGAAGACTGTTTCTGAAATCTCTGTTTTCCATAAGTCTATATAATCCATTAGTATTATTCATCAGATTTTATTTGTTCTGTGTTAACTGCAATTTGTACTTCTATATGGAGCAGAACACAGAAAAAAAAAAACCTCACACGTGAAGATAATTAACAGGATGTGAAGCTGGAACATTAGTTATGAAACCAGTGAGTCAAATATGCTTGCTTCGTAAACACGTCAGTGTATGCTGTTACTACCTTTGTAAACATACTAGCTTGTTCTACACGAGAGTGTGCGGCATACAAACTTGTAAACGATTTGTGGTAAACAGATGGAAGTATTTTAGTCTTTTTTATTTGGAAAATTATGTTCAAAAGCTATCTTGTGTTCTAATCTTTATGCAATATTGGGTTAGGTACTCATCGTTTATATGTAAGGTATAGGTATTAATTTTCAGTAAATGTTCACGTTCATGGTGTAGCCTTCAATCTTGTAGTAAATAAGCACTAATACTCCAACGTTTCGTAAGTTATAACCAGGTACATTTTCTAGAGAAATGAATGTCAATTAAAAATTTAAGACATATAGTACAGCAGGAAGAAAGTAATATAAAAGAAATGAAGAAGAAAAGAAATAAGTGAAAAAAAAAAAAAAACACCCATCTTATATTCTGGTGTTTAATCCATTGTTGTGCATTGCTATCGGATTAATTCTTCTGAAAATAAGTTTCTTTCACTTGGGAATATTTATTAATAATTCGTAATTTTTAGATTGAATGTTATAAATCTTTCCTTTCAACATTCTGTTGGTCTGTTTTCCTCATTCTGAACTATAGGCTTTAGACATCGACTTTAAGTCTTCCATTGGTTTATTGCCTGTAACTAATTTTATGTTAAAACTTAATATTAGTTAGTATAAGAATGCCAGCGAAGTCACATAATGAATATGTACTTGAAAACATTTTGTATAACTTTTGTATATTGAAAACGTTTTGTATAACTTTTGTATATTTCTTGACCACGTTATATTTATGTATAATTTCTAAACAGTCTCTATAAGCAGCCTGTTACAAGCAAATAGGCTTAAATAAGGCAAACTGCCCACTTCACATGTTTGTAAAATCTTTATACTTAATACATTATTCTGCCCGTATGCGACACTTCTACTATGCTGTCCATGTGCACCACTATTCAGTCTTCATAGGTGGTGTTTCACTTCATTGCTCATTCAACTTAAAAGTATTAGCACTCTCAAAATAATCTTATCGTTAGTGCCTCTAGAAAAGTGCTATCATACATATGGAAATCGTTAGTCGAAAATTTGAACAGCCTTTATCACCTATGTTCTAACTTTCACTGATTAATTTTTGGCATTATGTGTTCACGCATGTGCGTGATTGTAAATTTGATTTATAAAGTATTTGATGTTTCTTTTTTTTTTCCAGGATATGATGAATAGAGAAAAGCAAGATCAACTCCCGATGATGCAAGTTGGATTTATAGATTCTATTTGTCTCCCAGTTTATGAAGTAAGTCGATAATGTGTTTATTGTCCAGTATGTAGTCTAATGCTTCTTGTGTATGGTATAAGCCATAATTATGATTATTTTGTGTGGGGGCAGATTTCTGACCTGAAGGCACCTGAACAAGTGGTTTTCTATTGCCTTCTATCGAATTATGTTTACGCCATAAGAACGGAAACCTGCAGTTTCAAGTAATCACTTGCGATTCCACGGGGGTTCGAACTCGAACCCTTTGAGGCTGGTGACAAGCGAAACTGTAGGGTTTAGGATGTGTTGTATTATGATACATAATGCTGAAGAAGTTGAAATCCTTTTATTCTTTACTTTGTTTTAACATTAATAATAATTCAAATCAATCATTGAATTTATGTTTCCTTTCCTTACATGTATTAAACATATATGTGTTCCAAATGAAACAAGAAAAGTTATTCATTGCCATTTATGTCTTATTCTTGTTTCAAGTTTACCATTACCAAAACTACATTAATAGCGAATATTGGATCCTTGATTCGCTGACGGGTTAGCTCGCCGGTTTTCTGTACGCGTGCTCCCGGGCAAAAACCTGGTAGGGGATCCATCGAACGCAGTGTTTTGGAGTCCATTTTAACAAGAACCGTACGTTTCTACCATTTAAAACAAGCGCCATCTAGGTGCATTAACTCGTTCGAGGTAGATTCAGTTGACACGAAGGGACGTATGAGTATGCGTGATTGCAAAACATGTAATTCTTCTCGCCATATGACATTTTTCTCTCTTCTCAACAACTCTCCTGCAATAGATAAGCTGCCATGGAATATTTACAAGCAGCTGCATCCCATCAGATGTTAATAATAATTGGAAGATATATTATTGGATTGGTGCGAATGAATTGACCGCTTTGACGCCTGGTGGGAAACGCACTTCAGCAACACAACACAGGGATCAACTGAGGTCACGCGTCTAACATCACAAACTCTGTAAACGTCCAGCAAGCAGGCGGGATATCCAAACAGTCAGGAGGCGGTGTGTTGTTGAATAGGGTCGTATGAAAGTGTACCATGGAGAACACACATTTGCGAATGACTTTTTTTCATGAATTCAAACTGGAGCATTCTGCAGAGCAAGCTGCAAAAAAACATTAACAGTGCATTTGCGACAGGAATGGGGAATGAACACACCATTTGCCGATGGTGTGTCAAATTTCGTTCCGGTGACAGAACGTGGGCACCGACCAACATCATATTCGGACAAGCTGCTCAGGAACACCGTGGAAGCTGACCCTCGGAAGAGTATTCGTGTCATGCAGACGAGTTAGGCATACACCCATAGCACTGTCAGTCGGCTCCGTGCCATCGGTAAGGTGAAAGGTAAAAAAGTTGGACTCATAGAAACCACATGGGTTGACACCGGCCAATAAGAATCGCCGTCTGGAGGTATGCAGTTCTCTGAGTGTAAGGAATAAGCGGGAAGGTTTCCTGCATTGGATTGTCACTTTAGATGATAAATGGACCTGCTATGACAATCGTAAACGGTCCCGGACGGTGTCCTGAACCACATCTCCACCCATGGAAGGTTTTGTTCCTGGTATGATCTATGGTGGGAGTGATCCATCACGTCTTTCTTAGGCAAGGTGAAACCATCACTGCAGATCGTTACAGTGCTGAACTCCATAAAATGCACAGCAACTTGTCCGCAAGCATCCAGCAATGGTCAACAGACATTGTGTCCTCATGTTGCATGACAATGCCCGCCAACCCACAAAAAACGGTGCAGGCTCTCCATGAGTTGCAGTATGAAACCCATTTTCACCCGCCGTATTCCCCCGATCTCTCTCGCACTGAGTACCACCTCTTCCAGCATCTCGAATATTTCTTGGCAGGGAACACCTTCCCTGATGATCGGGCGTTGCAACATGCAGTTGAGGATTTCTTTGCATCTTGCTAGGTGTCGTCGGATCGATCCCTGGTTATGCCATGTAGGCTTTGTGGTGGACAAACACCGTGTGCGTGGGTTTTCTCGGGGTTCTCCCAGTTTCTTCATTCCACTAATTCATCCCATCATCCATACGGCCTGAGCCATAGTTACCTAAGGGCCTTAAAATAAAATTCTAATGATTCCTCATTAAGAAGAGTACTCTTCCGGCTGTTCAGAATATGCGTTCAGGAACGAAATACCATCCTACAATACGGTGCGTACTCGATGGTGCAACATGATTTTAATAAATGCCCATGCTCAGATCGAGGAATCTGATGCTAACGACAAAATTACATTTTACAATGAGCTAAATACGTTGTTTGAGCGATTACCGAAGTATAATACGAAAATTGTATTGGAGAATTTAAACGCAAAGGCAGATAGGGAAGAAAGTTTTAGACCTACTGTAAGCAAATCAATCACGAAGACATCAAAAAGAATAGAGAAGAACTGATAACCTTTGTTATATCCAAAACCTAATAGTAAAGAGCACGTACTTTGAATACAAAGATAATCGGCCTGAGCCAAAGTTGACTAAAGGCCTTAAATAAAATTCAATACGAAGATATATACAAATAAACATCTGGGCGTTTTTTTTTTAACGCGAAGTAAAGTCTCTTTTAAAACTTCAGGTATCTCAAAGTGTCCCAAGGTACAATGGGTTCACCTACACTAGTCAGCGTCAAAAGAAAGAACAATTTTGTACGATACATAATCATAAACAAATATAATGTACAAGTAGAAGGTAAAGACGTATCCTAATTTAACAATCATAATTGAGAGTGAAAATATATGATGTCTTAAAGATAATGCATATTTGCGAAGAAAAAATACTAAATCAAATTTAGTTTTTAAAACGTTGTTCTTTTTTCATCGAAAGGAAACATTTTTCTTTTCTTTCAGCAAGTTTCGTTTTTTTTTTTTTTCGTCCTGTACATTACTAATCCTGACAGGTTTTGTGTGATTTTCTTAGTCGCACTAGCCAAATGTCTTTATGGTAAAAAAAGTAATGTATCCTCTGTGCGATGCGCACGCGCCATGAACGGCGGATGGGAGGTGTTGGAATTAACGTTCCACATTTTCATGACCTACGGTACTTAGTGAGAGCGCCAGGCATTGGAGCACTAAATAAATCTCCACCATCCTTGTCGTGATTTGAGCCCGGGTCTCCCGATTTGCAGTCAGACGCACTAATGCCTGACCTTCCTTCATACTACTTGATTTGTTCGCTTCGAATCGCTCGAACGTAGAACATTGAGCTTGGCGTTTGGAAGATCCGGGGTCAGAATCCACGGCGTCTGCCATTCTGGCAGGTTTTCCCCAAGTCTTATTAGACAAATGTAGAGTGGCACCTTTGAGGGCACGTTCGTTTCCTTCCTGATTGTTGATTTTGTTATTGTGTAATATAAATGGTCTCCGGGCTGTATTTGGGTATATTAGAAATAAAATCAGTGTTTTATAAGGATATCGAGGGAAGTCTTATCTGATAAGTATTTTAGCTGCTGATCTTTTCTACCATGTAAGTACAGTCATGGAGAAAGATATTCCGGGAACATAACAATTGAGGCGTTCTTCGGAAAAATGGCCTATAGGCAAAATGATGTTTTTGAGGAAAACGCAAGTGAAAGTTTGTATTGCTTTTACTAAATAGAATTTTGAGGTGAAACATTAATTGAAAAAAGGTACTGATATAGTGAACACTGTCAGAAATTAAGTATCAAATAAGTGTGCGAATACATATACTATTTCCACAGATGAAAAAATAATGAATACCCTAACCAATAGGCCCTTTTTCCAAAGAACACAAAATGTCGTGCACAAAAATCAAAATAAACTGACAAATTATAGTACAAGGCAAAATACGATGTTTTCAAATATATTATGAATGGAAGGAAAAGATATCTGTGCAAGCAGAGCAAAAATATGGTTACTATTTAAATTGAAGCTTTGGGCGGACCACATACCAAACTTGGTCATGCTGATGATTTTTGTTTTGTCCCCACAATTACGTCGGACAGAAAAATCTATGACAGATATCGGTTGTTATGCGGAAAGAAACAAACGCATAACTTCGCGCAGAGCTGCCACAGCAGAATGAAAGTTGCACACATTGTACATTAAGCTATGGCGATTCATTGAAACTGATCTTCGGAAAAAGGGTCTCTGAGCCAATAGGCCCTCAAGGGCCCATAGTCAAAATGATGGGTATGAGAAATCCTTCTCCACTGCTTTGAAAATCTTTCCATCTATAGCTGTACCACTGTGCGACGTATACGGTTTTCCAAAATGGTTCTTAGAGAGAAGCAACTCACCTCAATCTTTTAGCTGTATTCAAGTGAGAAGCTTGACGTTTTCGCTTCTCTACCTAGCGTTTGATACTCACTTTCTTTTTGGAATTCAGTTCGTTTCTAATCATTACTTCATCACTATCCATTACTAACAGCACAAAACTCGTATAGCAACACAGATATAGTTCAAGCAATGCTATCTACACGCTCAGGGTCCACACGTTAGTGCTGTAATGGTGATACAAATACACGCATAACTTCGCACAGTGTTGCCAGATCAAAACGAAATTTTCAGCGCTTGTTGAGCAAACAATAATTGTTAATTTAAGCCGCCCTTTTTCCGGCGAATGCCTCAATTAGTTTTTTATTTATCTACATTTGTGGGCTAGATACGAATCTATGGCCTGGGTCTGGCTCATAAATATGTGAAATAAAAGTATTAAACGCCATGTTCCCGAAGTGCTTTCAAATAAAAACCATTTCTTTTTTTATTAAAGTCTGCTTGATAATTTTAGATCTCTGCATGAAAAGGAACCGAACTGGTCCAAAATAATATCCAAATATGATCGTCAGAATAGAACAAATTCCCGTTTCCAGGGTGCTGTTTCGCACGGAAGGGGCTGAACTTCAAAGTTAATTATTATTTCATGTCAAAATATATTGAAGGTATGCAGGAAATGAAAGATGATATATGGTTCCTTAACTTTTATAAATTTTGAAAAATTAAAAATAATCGTATTTTGTGAATGTAGGAGGCCCAGTATCTCTGGTGGGGAACCAGATAAAAATCTAATTCTGGCATATGTTATACAATTGAATCTACGGTACTTTGATATTTGAGACTTGCAAAAATGGGTGAATAATGGTCGTGCACATTTTGGTAGGGATAATTTGAAAAAGTTACTTCTTGTGCCTGAAATGAGTGTCCAATTTACTGTTCAGAAACCTTCCCCAAAATTGGTTTAGACTATAAATATTTGTTAACTCTTTCTTGTACTCAGCTGACTTATGAGATAAGCTTTTCAAAATTAAAACTTATCGACTTCGAAATAGTATTGCGCAGTATCATTTGGAGTCTTTCATGTTGATGGCTACAAGAGAGAGAAGTTCTGGAAAATGTTGATGATTACTAAATTAAATTATTGATATAATTGGAGAAAAAGATCAACAAAGGAAAAAAATGTTAATTGCGTGATTTTGGAGGAATTCAGTTATGTGTAAAATATTTCAAATATTAATATTTATGTTAATTATATAATTATTCATGGTATATTTTTATTAGAACTGTACTGAAATTACCCTAATTATTTTGATGTTTTTTGTCTTTAATCCAATTAGGGGGTCGGTTTTTAATAAAATGCCAGGGTCGAATTTTACTCCCAGTGCCTGGTGTCTTTGTATTATTAAAATCGCATCGAATATCGTCCATTTCGAATATAAATTAAACATTGAAGCGAGTGAAAAAGATTATAAGTCTGAAAAGTTAATCTTTCACAGGATGAGCACTAATGTTTGGTCTGTTTCGAAAATGTTCGTGCGTCGAAAATGTTAACAAAATATATCACGATTATTGTAGGAATGTAGATAGAAGGCAGTAGAAAAAAATACACTTATTAAAATATTTTCAATATAAATTCCCGATGGCAGATCTTGAATAAGTGCAACTGCATTTGAACACTTTTCTGCTGTCATTAACTAACATGAACTCGTAATGCACTATTCATAAGCTGAATTAATAACTGTATTTGTAGCTTTGTCTTATCTTACTGATTTTCATTATATTTCAGGCATTTGCAGAACTGTCTGATAAATTGATGCCATTAGTGGAAGGAGTGAAAAAAAATAAAGAACATTGGCTATCGATGGCTGAACAAAGACTAAAGAATGACCACGAAAAGGAGGGGGAACAAAGTGTATGATAAAAGATTGTGATCCGTCCATGTAATGTGACAGTATGTACAAGAAGAAAAGAGCAAGTGATAGACGTATGAGTGTAAAAGCTTTCTGTGTTAAAAGCTATAAAAATAAAACCCCTCCGAAACCTGACTGTGGCCAGTGCATTTTGATAGACATGCCCGTCTTGGACCATTGAAGGATGCCTTTTTTTGTATCTATTGTACAGGATGTTGTAAATTGATATTGTATGAATAAACTAATATATAATTCTGTCTAATTATATTCTGTTTGTCTGTTGAATCTATTATCTCCCAAACTTCATATCATTGGGTAAGTGAATTCGGTTCTATAGTAAATATTATATATTAGAAAGTTGGAACAAATATAATTTAAGAGTATTATTCCAATAGTCGCTCAGTCCAATTTTGGCTTTTAAAAAGTTAGCGCGTAAACTTATACTGCAGAAAGTCATTTTTAAGGTATATGTGTCGGTGATTCGCAAAATTTGTTTTGTGCCGTGTTATAGAGCTTTAAATTGTATATTATATCTGAGAACTCGCTCAGTCCAGGAGAAATGCATTTCAAAACTCGCTCAGTTAATTGCACAAAGGAGTGGATCCACGAGATGACATCAGCACTAATCCATTTTTCTGCAACCCTGAGAAGACAACCACTGATATAACCTTGAAATTATTCTATTAACGGACAGTGAAACTTCGAAAAATACAAATATCGCCTTTCTTGGTGCACCATGTTGATATCTGCCCCTTATGAGTTCATAATTACATATCTCCTGATCGTGTGTTCGGTTGCGTAGAGAGGGATCTTCGTGAGAAAGTAGTTATAGTTATCCTTAAATAATATGGCACTTCATCCATTCATGTTAATAACCAGTGACAGGGTTTCTACCAGCTGTGTCACCTCCAAATCGTCGAGTGCACACCTCAGCTTAAAAATTTGTACTGTTAAAAATCTATAGACCCTGCAAAACTCTATTTATATCCCCTAACTTTAGCTTTACATCCCCAAACCGAAAATTCTCGCAGAATACTTGACCAGTGGTATCGTTACTGAGAACTACTGTCCAGTTTTTAGTATATATTCTTAAGTATGTCTTCAGCACACGACAATATTACACGTATTAACACTATATTTTTCCTTTAGTTGCATTTGGTGTGCATGTGAAAACTCACTAAGTCTATGGACTCTGGTTTTGAGAGAAATTCTATTATTTAAACCCTTGCATTTTAAACAAAATTATTCAGGGATTTCACATCTGTTATTAAAAATACCTGTATTCGCATAAAAAATAAAAGTGCGTAGTTAAAACGTTAATAAAATATATATCTTTTGCTGTATATTATTTTTACTATTTTCTGAAAATGCTGGAAATTGGACTGGGCAAGTTTTGGAATCATACTTGTCAATTTGTATACGCTGCTCTCTCTCTCTCTCTCTCTCTCTCTCTCTTTCTTTCTTTCTTTTACAATATATCGGTCGCTATTGCTTTCACTTTTTCGTTACATAATAGAAATATATTTTTGCTCGAATTTTCAATTAATAAATTCAGTAAATTTATGTAAGCTATAAGTATTAGTTCCAGGTTATCTATGAACAAGCTCGTACTTACCAGATAGGACGAGCTGGGGGTTAATAATACTTATCATGCAGCTAAACATAGGTAGTCTCAGCATATGTATATATTCGACAGGGTTCATACACTACCTGGAAAACCTGGAAAATCTGGAAATCTCAGGGAAATTGATTTTGGAACGAAAAATCCTGGATAATTCAGGGAAATCGACCATGTCTAGTAAAAAACCTGGAAATATCAGGGAAATTGAAACTTCCAAATATTCCAGTTAGGGAAATATAATACTATAAATATTATCAGGAAAAGAAAAACTGTAGAGTAAATATTTTTGTTCATATTCAGTTAAGTTTACAATTTGTGGGTGGTTGGAGGGATTGTTTGTCCCCTGTTGGGAAGATGATTAGGGGACCCTTCTGTTGTTTTATTTCTCTTTCTACTCTGTCTTTTGTCTGATATTTCTTATTTATATAACCACAATTCCTGGCTCCATAAAGTTTTGTAGGACTTGTAGAATGAAGTTTCGAAGGACTTGAGAGGAGCGGGGGAGAGAATTTTGAAAAAATGTTCCAATGTAGAATTTTTACAATGAGAGAGAAAAATGTGTAGAAAACATTTAAATGTGTTTTTGGTATAAGAACATTATATTTTACGTTGTTTATTCTTTCTTAGAACTAATATATTTGACATTGATTCCAGCATTATATAGTTTGGTTTTACAGTTACAATAAAACACTAAAATTGTTAATTACAATAAAAGACTAGAATTGTGAATTTTGTTACAATAAAACAGCGTGGATAGGGGAATGGCATGAACAATTGCAAATGGATACTGTGATGATTATCTGTGCTCTAAAGTTTTGGATATTTTAAATTTTAACTGTTTCTTTGTGTGTACAAAATTTGTTTAATTGCAGTTGTTCATTGGGAAGAACGGTGGCCATTCTTAAATATAAAAATATATTATTATTAAAATTTATATATTAGTTTCTTCCACTAGACCTGGAAATTACAAAATTAATACCTGGAAAACCTGGAAAATTCAGGGAAATTGAGTTCAATATTTTTGTATGAACCCTGTTCGATCATACATCACATTAACGGTTCAGATACAGATATTGACTATACTGAGTATCCTTTCCCATCTGAGTTGCTTGTTTATCCCAACCAATTGCACAACAACACAGTAGCATGACTTAATGTCTTAACAGGACTGGCCATCTATCCCGGAATTATTCCATATTAAAACTACTAATGTTTGTAATAGATTATATCTATCGTGCAAAAACTAGGATTCATTGAACATGTACAGCTGATGATTATGAACAAATGTTTTGACTCATGTCTTTAGAGAATATTTCTCAAATTCGCAACGATGTTCCTCCCGTTGTACTATGCAGCGTAGTGCGATTTATTGACTTAGAACTTTTTTTGCCGACAATAATATTATCTACTTAGGTATCATTTTTGTTCGGCCACATATCAGGAGTACTTTTTTACACAAATACACCATACAATTGTGCCTAACACTGTAAATCAACAAATATATGTATATATTGTTTCAAATATATTTATTTCTGAAAGAAGAAAAGTCAGCAAAAACATGCGTCAAATTTTTTGTCTATAGGTGTACCAATGTTTACCTCTTTGAGCTTAAGTCCCTAATATTTTGATTTAATACAGCTTTTGTACGATTACGTTCAATTTTACTTATGGTTAGCATTATTTTTCTTTTCTGATCACACTTTAATATATTAGTCAGTTCACATTACACTTGGCTGCAACCAAGATATTTTGTCCTCATGTAGTTTGCTGTAGAACTTGTAATTTGCCATAACATCAGAAGGGGCCGCGGTGGCTCAATTGGTAGAGCCCTCACCTCTGGCGCTAGGGGTCGTAGGATCGATCACTGCTCATGCCATGTGGACTTTGTGGTAGACAAACACCGTGTACTGGGTTTTCTCGGGATTTTCCCGTTTGTTCCCACTTTCTTCATTCCACCAATTCATCCCATCATCAACCATCCGGTCTGAACCAAAGTTGCCTAAAGGCCTTAAAACTAAATTCAAAATCAGAGCTTGATAAAATTTATTTTGTAGGGGCCATTTTAGTAACATTTTAACTTCGGCTCATCTCGATTACATAAATGCAATGCTTGTTAAAACACAGAAACGTCAGTGTCCCAGGTGGGATTCGAACGCGCGGACGTGGAGACAGTAGCCTAACGCCTCAGACCACACGACTACCAGGGTCGGCAAGCCCTATTTCACTAAGACCAGGGGAGTATATGACCGAGATGCGGGGGCTGCAGATCTTGTCACATTAATAATAAAACCAATAAAGATCAATGGATCAGACGAGTAAGGGCGTACCAACTGAAAGTTTCGGGTGTGAGAAATGGGGCGCAGAGCTAGTTAGTTACAGCACTGATGAAGGCCAATAAAACTCGGAAGCTCAAGGAAGGTTTGGACCAGGGGCGGACTGGCAAACTGGCCCACCCGGCGTAGCCACAGAGTTGGCCCACCATCAGAATTTATCGTAGTTTGAACTTTGAGTTGCAGCAAGGAAGTGTTTTTCGAAGATCGGCTAAGAACTATTTTGTGGCTCTGAACATATGTTAACAACAAGGTTCTGTAGCAACATAAATCTCTTCATATTAATTTTTTTTAATAAGTTTTCGAATCTTGATTGACATTGTCGAACCCAGCTAATCTCTCATATTTTTCGGTTTCTTAAATAAACCTGAAATCTTACTTTCAGTAGAACCGTAAGTTTATTTCACCTTTTCTGCGACAATACATATGCTGTAGTTTATTCATACCTAAGATGAGTGCATCAATATTCATACCTCATCGACATTGCTGTACTTTTGCGTTTTTACACATTTCTATTACAACTAGCTACTAGAATTCGGTGATAAACTAAACCGATTATTACCCTTAAAACTTCTTTTCTATATAGTCATAACAGCTTGAACATAGGTTTTATCAACATTAACTACACAAACGATAAGATGATCATGAATTTCTTAAAGATATCTAAGTTTGAAAGAAAATTGTGATTGCTTGCAAACCGATAGTATACATTATGACGTCCCCAACCTAACGATCCCAAAAGTGGATCACACAAACAAATAGGGTCGCCAGGAGCCTAGAGTACCCACGCAACGCATCTAACTTAACCTCTAGCTCCAAACAGTTTCTACACCCCAGACGAGCGGCGCAGAAATGCCTTCCAGATTTAAGAATATCTGGGAAAGAGGATTCCAGATCCTTGTGATCACTGTAAAAAAAAAATAATTTAGATCGAGGGAGGAAATACCGGTAAGGCGACACCTCCAATCTTTTAATTAGATCGTCAGTTCATACTCCGAAGTACCAGCTGGTTCAGATTAGCGACAGATTAAGAAAGAAAAACGCAAATCTTTACTTGGGAAATAATCTCAAACGATGATACGCATAACGACTCATATGTGACTCATACTGTGTCTTTACTCACTTCGAAGTCTACAGGGTGGCAAAAGACCATGTCTTACCTTTACCTTAGTAGGGCCCACACCTGTAGTCCGGAATCGCAATTCCTGAAATAAAGACGAGCGAACACAACGAATGACGGTCGCAACTCAATCCAAACGTAGTGTCATAACGCAAAACGCAAATAATATTTATTCACACAAATCACATGCTGGAGTCACTTCATATTTCAATGCAGAAATAACCAGAAATTCAATATATAGTTCCTTTCCCAAGTCATCACTTCTCAGCTGGCGAAAGAATCCTACCACTGGTCTACTGATTTATGAACCGATCTAATCTAATTAAAAGTCACATTACTTAAAACGATAGGTTTACCGAAACACATAAATAATATAGTATCAATTGCTGTCAACTTCACGTAACGATTCATAGCTAATTTCCAATAGATATCAAGTTAAACATTAAATAACTCACTGCACATTATAAATATTACCAAACACTGTAAGAGGATTATGAACTAATGCCGTAGATCGTACCTGGTTAACTGAGAGGTTTCTACACTACGTTCACTGAACATAAACTCAAGATTGTTTTCGAAGAAATATAAAAATTTCATAATTCAATTTATTGCTTTGAATTTACATATTTCACGCTTTCGGCTATGATAATTTTATCAGAATCTGAACAGAATTACTGTTGAATCGTAAAACAAACAAATTTGAATCGCTGGTATACGTGAATTAAGCAGAACTGAAAGTTATGTAGTCACACATTAATGTCCATAATTTCTGTAATAATTAACAAATTCCGTTGATTTTTTTACAAATTATTTCCGAAATATTGTTGTATAATTTAGAAAAGTTTTAGCACAATATTACTTACACAAAAGAAGTTCTAGTCCAAAATGCATGGTAATTAAAGAATCACTTTAACCTTAATAATTTTGTGACGTCATTACAAATGATTACTACGTTATACAAAAGACGTTCTAAATAAATTTTGAAAATACAAAATATTGCTATAAAATATGATTTTTTCATTGGAGAATAGTGGCTGGAGTTGAAACCAAAATTATCGAACCATGTCGAATAAATTAAAATTTACTATTAGCATCAAAGCGGTACGCAAAAATAATCGAGCAGACATGTTGCTAATTTGATAAAGTAAGGAAAATATGCGGTAGCTGTCAAACATGGCTAACCGGGAATTTCGAATAGATACGGAAAAACTGGAGACGAGAAATTGGCATATGATTATTGAAATCCAACGAACCGATATTTATAATGCAGGAATTCGGTCAATAGCGGCCCCATACTAAAATTTAGAACATATTGTACATCTCGATAAATAATCTCAAAACCAAAATATTAAAATTTAACACGGTGAAAATTTCGAAATGATGATGCTGAAAAGTCCTGTTAGCACTTGTATCGGTTTAATTCTTCTTAATATGAATAATATATTGCATCGGAATAGACGAAATCAGACGAAAATCGAAAATGATGTTAAATTTAGTATTTATATCTACCTTTCGTAGACAGGGCTTAGGAAGTACAGGTGATGGAAAGC
>JAGDQP010000014.1:8731-60815 GCA_022664845.1 Lepisma saccharinum
AGTTGTCTGCTAACCAATCAGGCGCGTCACCTTGGCTGATGGTCAGTTGTGTTTTGGCTTCACTCTTTCGCTGTGCATCCGATAGCTATAAGCATATCCTCTATTGGAACATCCCTGGACCCTGATCGGTTTCATCTGAGTTCCTATTACTAAAACAGACAGAAAAGGTCGCTAACAAATGAGTAGCGACAATAATTTTGAAAAGACTAGTAGAGTTATTATTATTCGAAAATTCGATACACACCCACCCCGCTTACAACGCTTTGCACTTTGACCGCACACCTCGACTTACGTACAGTTGCTTCACACTTACATCCGATTAGCATCCACTTGCATCACCATTTTTTTTTTTCACGACACATTGCGTTTCGACTTACATCATCCTTTGGAACCAAGATTGGAAGTGTGGGGTATGGATGTACTCTATTGTGCAGATCAGTCAGCGAGAGCTTTTCACCACCATGGATTGAGAGGTCCCGGGTTCGATTCCCGGTGCTGCCAAGGATATTTTCCAAGGCGTGTGGGTCTGGAACGGTGCCCACCCAGCATCCTGATGTAATTGGGGAGCTGCTATGAATAAAAGATAGTGGCGATCACAATGAGCGCTTAGGCTCTCCTCTCCCAACTCGTCTGGTCAGCGTGGAAGCAGTAGACCAATCTCCTCCCGCCGGGGAGAGGTCTCATTCAGTAGTGGATTGAATATGGCTATGATTTATTTATTACACTACATCAAAATGATGAGTTCAGTTTTTTATTTACTAACAGAAAAAAATCAGTATAATTTTTAATTATTATTAGTATTATTTGTACTTCAACTACTTCGTATTACATTTGCACAAATTCTGGAAAAAAGACTAATTATAATTAATTTTAGATTATCTTCTAATCTACCTTCAGTTAGTCTTATCTGACGAAATTTACAATTAAGTGTAAAAGTGGCAGCTACAGCTTAAATCCATCTTACGCTCGACGAACGACATCCTTCGGCAAGCATTCTCCCTGGAATAGACCTCTACTGACTAGTGGTACTGAGGAAAACCATCGAAAGTTTAAGTTAGAGCAGCTGGCAAGACGGAATTCGAACCCACCCCGCTTCCAGTGTTTTTCCGAAATTGCCGACTTCGGATCAGCATTTGGGAGGCATGTAGGTTCGAGTCCTGCTGTTGGCAACATAGGCCGAGGCTTTTCCAGGATTTCCTGTTTCACCAAAGGAATATCAGTATGGTACCTAGACAAAGGCATTTTTCTCTCGTTCTTTGGCCTCGGAACAGTGCTCACGAAATTATTTCTTAGATATGATACGATAGCTTAAGTCACAACACATAATCAACTTTGAACTCCATCTCTAACAAAAATAAACGTAGCAAGTCACGCTAGTAGCATCATTATCTTAAACGACAGACAGACTTTTTCATAATCTTAAATAAAAAGAAATTAGGATGTACGTCCCATCATCCAGAACCGCAAGTTCGAAGCTAAATCTGGTTGGAACAGCAAATTTTGAGCTAACTTACTAGTTCGATCAGGAAGGTGATCAACACTCCTACACCGGAAAAATGTGCAACGTTAAAAGTAGACATAGAGCAAGAACCGGACAGAAACAGCTGACGACGAACTGGCGAGAAAAGCAGGCTACGATGTATGGGACTAGGAATGTAAGCATTCTAAATGGAAAAGAAGTGGAACTCGTACACGAAATGAAATAATAATAATAATAAAGTATTTGGGCATTACAGAAACTAAGAAGAAAGGGAAGGGTTGCGAGATGCTCGAAGATGGGTTTATGTTACTATACAGTGGAGTACCAAAGAACGAGAGAGCTGGAGCAGAAGTAGGCTCCATCATACATAAAGAAAACGTAACAGATCTGTAAGATTAGATTGAAAGATTAAATGACACGACTGGAAGATTGTAAATGAAAGAATTATGGTAGCCAGCGTAAATGATAATAGGAAATATGGTAATAGCTTATGGGCCCAACGAAAACGAAACGACCGAAAATAAACAGAAATTTTATGAAGAATTGCAGAACACCTTGGATGACAACACCACAGGAAGCACTATTATTCCGGGAGATCTAAATGCAAGAGAGGGAAATAACGTGGTAGAAGTTGGAGCTGCTATTGGTAAACACGGGGAAGAAGCTCACTCGGATAATGGAGAGAGATCGTTAAAACATCTGCATTGCCAACAGCCTAATCATCACAAATACAAAATTCGCGCATAAAGAAATATACAAGTATACGAGAGTCGAGCCATCTAGAAACGAAAAGTCAATAATTGATTATATAATCGTAAATTAAGATTAAATGAAGTATATAAGAGATGCAAGGGTTAGAAGAGGACCCGAAATTGGTAGCGACCACTCCTAGCTCACAACGGAGATGATCACAGAAGCTGCAAAAACGGAAAAAAAAAAAAAAAAAAAAACCTGCAATGGAAACCTATAAAAGCTATAAGTTGAAAGAGAAAGGCTATCAAGAAAAATGTATAGAAAAAGTTTCGGAGAAGTCAGAAGCAATAGAAAAAGACAAGAGAAAAAACAACAATTTAGAAGAAAGCTGGGAATATTTCAAACAAGTGGTACTGCATTCAGCAGAAGAAGTGTACGGCAAACACAAAATAGGAACACGAGAGAAGAAAACTGCACGGTGGAGTTAAAGAACAAGTATTAAAGAAGAAAGAAGCATGGAAAACCTACCTAACAATAGGAAGGGATGAAGATTACCAATACTACAAATCCCAAAGACAATGAACCAAAGAAACAGTACAAGCAGCGAAGAAATATCGCGGTAGGAATTTGGTAAAATTATGGAAATCAATAGCAAAGAAAACACAAAACTGTTCTACAGAATATTAAAAAGTTGGCGGAGCGATAAAGAATGCCCATTAAAATTCATCAAAGACAGAGATGGAAAACTACTAACGAAGGAAACAGATGGAAGGTATATTTCACTGAGATATTAGAAGGGAACAACTCAAACTCACAAAACGAAGGCGGCCCAGAACCACAAGACCTAAACATAGCATTAGGAGATGGAGACGACGACATTACGGAGGAAGAACTAAAACAAGCTATAAGGAAGATGAAAATTGGAAAAGCAGCTGGACACGATAAATAATGGTCAAATACGTGGGAGAAGCTGGTAACAAGTTACTACTACACACAACCAAACTGGTATGGAAATGCAAGAGAACCCCTACGGATGGGAGAGTAGCTGTGATTATTCCCATAAATAAAAAAAGGCGAGAACAGACTCTGCCATAACCATAGAGGCATATCATTGCCAAGCACACCAGGAAAAACATATGCAAGAATCTTGGAAAACAGATTGAGACAGGAAGTCGAACATCAACTTGAAGAAATGCAATGCGTCTTTAGTCCAAACCGCAGCACTCAAGACGCAATATTTATCCTGAGACGAATAGCAGAAAAGGCTGTCGAATATGATAAAGCGGTTCGTCTTTGTTTTACTGACCTGGAGAAGGCCTTCGACAGGGTACAGTGGAACGCAATATGGTAAGTTCTGCAGAAACTGAAGGTTAAGGACAACCTAATACATGTAATAAAAATTACGTACGGACAAGCAACACAAGAAGTAATGAGTTCTACACAATGAGCTGGAATAAGACAATTTGTATACTGAGCCGCCTATTATTCACAATTCTAGTGGATGACATCATGAAAATAACCCAAAAACATACAAAACCTATTACTGTAGGAAACTGGCTCATGAAACCTGTAAAAGTATCAGAACTGGCATTTGCAGACGACTTAGTCCTAATGGCTTCAACGGAAAATAACTTACAACAGAACGTAAATTTATGGGAAAATGAATTAGAAAAAAGGAACATCAAAATCAGTATAAATAAAACAAAAACTATGATAATAAGCAGAGAAACGCAAAACCATAAAATGAAGCTCTAGAACAAGTAACACATTGCAAGTACCTACGAGCACTAATCAGGAATGATGGGAGAATAGAGGAAGAAGTAAATAACAGAATTGGAGCAACTGGAAGACTATATTATGCCTTAAATAAAAATTCCATAAGCAAAAAGGGGATATCGAAGTCCACAAAACTAACAGTTTACAAAACAACGTACGTACCAACATTAACATATGGATGCGAATCATGACCACTGACATTTAAACATTATAGTAAATTACAAGCGACTGAATATTTGAGAAAGTTAGAAGCCAAAACAAAGAGAGACATGGTGAGCAATCAAACAATTAGAGCAGGACTGAAAATAGCACCTTTGCAACACCGCTACGATGGTTTGGACATGTCTACCGCATGGAAGAGGAGAGAATACCCAAGGAAGTGTGACAGACTAGACCAGAAAAAACAAAAAAAAACAAAAGGTAGGCCATGAAAGGAAGGAATGAAGCAAAAATCCTGGCCAAAGATCGACTAAACTGGAGAGCTCTATGTAAAACCTCTACACCCAATAGTAGAAGAGGACCGACTAAGGAAGCAATACTTGTGAGCTCTCTGGTAAATGTTATATTACCACCACAGTGCCAGAGAAAAATGTGAATACGTCAAGTAGATTATGATCTTGAAAGAAAGCAATTTTGTGTAGTGTTCAGGTGGGAACATTAATGCTCCGCATTCCCATTCCTCTGTCTTTTCTCGTTCTATTTTGTAATCAAATCTTTTGCAAAACGTTGCCACCTTTCTAACGTCCGCATCTCTTACTACATACATCATTTTGAATTCCTATTCCTATTCTCATGCCTGAGTTGGGCGTTACAAATTCTGTGTAGGTATATATTTTTTTCATTGCAGAGCAGAAAGCGTTTGTAACGCAGCTTCACATGATGCTTTGTCATATCAACGATAGGACTAAATGGAAGTTAGCACTCAACAATGCTTGACGACTATGTCGCCTGTAAAGAAAACTTTGGTAAACTTTATTTTTATATGGGCCAGTCTTAGTAACTTTGGACCTCGGCCCGTCACGATTCGCCCTTTAGCTGTTAAAATCCACACCCATGCCCCTGCCGGCACTCGAACCCGGGACCTTCGAGCCGATGGCCTACCGCCGCAGACCGCTATGTCGCCTGTGTTTCTATGGCTAATAAAATTGGGAAATGTCATGATAAATTTCTCTTTTGATTAATTCGATTTCATAATAGTGTCGAGTGAAATTGATTTATGACATAGCTAAATGTCGATTTAGGTAACAGATTTTTAGATGCATGACTCGCTCAGCAAACCTTTTGCAATATAAAATATTGTATGACAGATTTAGATTCCAAAATTATTGAACTGACTGCAAAACGAGTTTAAATGGCTATGCAGAGAACATTTTGTAGCTAATAAGTGTTACTGAAAATGACGCATAATCAAATTTTTTAAAATTGATTTCTCAAAAACGGGGCAAAGTACTCTGATGAAATTTTGGCATTAGATTAGGGCCTTTCGTGGTAAAAAAATAATTTTTAAAATTATCTTCTTTTGAGATAAATGACCTTGAACTTCATAAATTTTAAACATTATTTACCGAAAACACTCTTGGTTAGTGGAGACATTTTGCAAAAAAAAAAAAAAGGGGGGGGGGTCAGTTTTTGGTGATCAAAAATTCCACAAAATACAAAAATTTGCGCATTTTCAAGGCTATATTTTGTCACTTATTTTGTTACCAGAATTAAATAAATATTATACTGAAATTAAAGCTCGTAGTTTAAAGAAAAGAACTGTATTTCTTTTATTCCAATATCTCATACGAAACTCGAGTTATTCAAAAAGGCGGGCAGAAGTACCATGTGAAAAATTTCATGACTGCATCCCCTTTTTCCCTCCAGCTCTTCCCCCTGTTGAAGTAAAAAAAACTTAAACTTGCTTTTGTTACTTCGAAGTACATATCGCCGTCGGAACTGCAATACCCCCTATGTGGCATTTTCAAACTTTTCACGTTTTTCTACCAGTTTATAGTTCTGCGTATACTGTAGAAAAAAATTCACGTGGAAATGACATTACTTTTTGAGATAAAGCAACTTTTCAGTACCTAAATTGTATTCCAGACTGTAGTCCAGAAACAGATTTTTTGGCCTTCCTGCAAAGTTCATCGTTTTCCACATAGGGGGGTACTGCAGTTCCGACGACGATATGAATAACATACATTATTTCCAGATTTTTGGAAAATGGTGCGGCAACTTAATATTTATGAATCTGGCGAAAATTGATGGAATGACTCGTGTTCATATGTGACCCCTTGTTCCTAGTAAGAAATGTTTGCCCAGACATCTTGAGTAATCGGACATATCATTTATTGACATTGCGCGAGTAGTCTACGGCACTCTTTGGCCCGCCCCATCCGCAGGGGTTAAATTTGTGGAGCTAATTTTTCCACCAAACATACTTCACTCACGGAGCCATCATTACCAGTTCGATAAAAACATAGATTCCAAACCTTATAAAACCAAATTAATTTTATATAATAATGCACAAACTAAAATAAGAACATCTTGCCCTTACATATAAAGAAGTGCACGTTGAGTATCTTGTACAGTACATATAAATGGATGTGCTCGTCGCCTCGTAATTAAGCCATTCCGGGTTCACATTTGAAGTCCCCTTTATACTGTAGATCAGGCCCATTAGAATATCTCCATAAGATGGAAGGCAATTGCAAACCGACATCGATTCACATTACCCACGAAACTATAGATCATAAACCTGCCTCAGAGTATAACTTTCATTATTATATTTTATGTGAAGGTGCTAGCAAATGTGAAGACGACATATTGATAAGAAAACCCAGGCATGCAGGGTGGTTTCGAAATGGCTGCTATAGAGAATGAAAAACTTCGACCACTTTTACAGCTTCGACTCGTGATCTGGAATGGTGAGTCTTAGCTGTGAACAGTTTGTTCTCTGCATAAAAATATACCTCATATGACCACGTGCTCGAATAACAGCTAACAAAATGAGATGGTTGTAGATCGCTGAGCTCCCTTCATTACCTACGTTAGGTTTGGTTACACTGTAATGATTAATTTTCAAGACAATAATTTGAATTTTATTATTGACCTTTATGCATCTAAGGTCGGGAGAGAGTGGGAGATGATGATGGAAGTCCGACTGACACTAGTTTTGTCGGTACCATTCCAGCATTTGCCTGGTGTGACTGAAGAAAAGTGTCAGGATAGGCGGCCGCTGGAATCGTTCCCAGCCAGAACCTTCCGCTTGCGAAACCGTTCTAGCACTCACCTACGTCCGCCCGGTGTAAACCTCAGTCAGGATCGGTGGCCGCTGGGAACGTTCCAAGGACCTTTCACCTGCTAAGCAAACACAATACTAACTGAGCTACGGCTTCTCGGTACAGAGACGATATAACGGGAAATGTGCTTCCTACTAAACTTTCTCAATCAGACTTTATATATATAGAAAGAACAGTATTCTACACCCTTCTACGTGAAATCATCTAAGCATTCTAAAACGTACCAAAATTTTCTGGCTTTGAAATTTATTCAGAATGTTTATGTTACCGTCAGGTGGGGTGAATTTGGGCATTTTTTTTTTTCCTCAAATATCATTTGAACAAATTTGTATAGAAAAACCAAATCAAGTGTAAAAATGCTAGTTTTTTATGCTTTATCAGATGTACTCAATAGCTAAAGCTGAAACCTTACCATTTTTGTGGAACAATACCTCAGTATAGTATAGCCCAATGTCACCCCTCCAATCGGGGTGATACTGGGCACTATGCTTTTTGCCTTTATATCTCTGCACTTAGCAGACAGACTGAATTTGGGCTATACCATATGAAAACTCAAAGTCTCCCCAACATGTGAATTTTGGAATGGTGATTTTATCATTATAAATGGCGAAGTTACGGCAATATCATTGATTTTGAGAGGGGAAAATTAAAGGTTCATAACCAACTTGAAATTAATACTTTAATGGCAATATTTTTTTTTCATTACTGAACACACATTTTGATAAGAGGACTATATTGCATTAAAATCAATACCATTTCCTTCATAAAGGCATCTTCCATCATGCTGTAACTGTGATAAGATCCTGAGCATTCGAAAATCTTTCGTTGAAATTTGCCCAATGGCACCCCCACCTGACGGTACCGGTACTTCGCGTAACACTCAAACACGCACATTTATCGACGATTAACGTAGCCAACGTTCTCCAGCAAAATAAATATGGTACCGAATTGTGATCGAGTTGGTGGAAATAGTTTTTTTTTCCCCTCTTATTTTATTCGATTCGCTTTATTGCAGTTTATAGTAAGTATAACGATTACACCAAAGTTCAGCCTTAAGCCCGTACCTCTTCAACGTAGTCATAGATGTTATAACTCAGGATGTGAGATATGAAGCCTCTTGGAGTATCATGTTTGCCGATGATATTGAACTATGTATTGAACTAATAGGCCACAAGTTGAAAGGAAAGTAGAGAGTTGGAGGAAGTCTTTGGAAGATAGAGGCCTAAAGATCAACAGAAAGAAAACGGAGTTTTTTTTAGTTTAACGGAAATGGAGAACTAAAGTTAAGAAAACGATTGAATAGTTATTTTTTTTAATGGCGAAATGGTAATTTGGACTTGAAAATTATATAAAATGCACGAGGAATGGAGAAATAGAAGCCGTTGCACGCGAATTGTTTAAATCCAAACTTACAATTTTGTTCATTTCATATTCAACATGGGTCGCGGTGGCTCAGTTGATTGAGCGCTCACCTCTGGTTCGTGGAGTAGTCGGTTCGAACCCTGCTCATGTCATGTGGTCTTTGTGGTGGACCAATACCGGGTGTGCGTGGGCTTTCTCGGGGTCCTCCCACTTTCTTCATTCCAGCAATTCATCTCATCATCCATTCGGCCTGAGCCAAATGCCTAAAGGCCTTAGAATAAAATGTAGTTAAAAAAATAAACACCATTAATTGCACTGTAAAAACAAAAGTGCTATGCTTTGTGTGATGTAATTAAATTAGTTACGGTTCTTGGTTGCTGGCCCGCATATAATTATACATTGGGAAAACGATTATTTCTATTTCGCCCCTACTTTTGACTTTCCACTGAAATTTAGGTTAAGTTGGTTTATGTTAACATACGATACATGAAATATAAAAGGCATTTTCCTACCGTTCGTATAGTTATTTCATCCAGGCCGGCCAGTGTTCTACAACCGTGATCTATTTACGATTTTATTTGCTTGTTTTAGACGGGAGTATGATTTAAATATTGTGATTTATAGCACCCACATTAATTTAACGAATCCCTTAAATGTCACTTGGAACAGGATCTATGAAAATGAACCGTATATGCGCTAAACTATACCAGAATCCACATTTATTTAGCTTGCAGGTTAGATTACGCAGGTAAGCATTACAATGTTTGATTTTGCTTCAGGTTCCTGGGGTTGAGCTAGATGGAGTTAGTATAATTGAAGTTTGATTACATTAAGATAGGTAAATCCGGTAAATCATAGGATGTGACCGTGCCACCCTCAACTGGATTTCCTTCGATTATTCAGTGAAAACTTTCTATACAGCTCGGAGTATCGAGCACTGAATATCTGCGGTGCACGATACACTCCTGATGTCTTTTAAATTTGCCATAAAAATCTTTTGAAGAAAATAAAAGAAAAACTCGTGGACTCAAAAATCGCTGTCATGTATTTATTGCCGGTATCAATATATATACACGCACAAAACATATTTACACCACGTCTGCAATAACGAGTTATCACGGGTCACGACCACCACAGCTCCTGTTCCCCTCCTACCACACTAAATCAGATGACAGCATATCTTGTTATATAACACCACACACGTAATTAAAGAGTGCTATAGCATGGATTATTATAAACACGCCAACTCAGAGGTGATGTGTACGCACATTGAAACACACATATAAACACACCTACCCTGTCAGATATTAAATCCGAGTCTTCTTGACACAGTCTAAACAAAAATGAATTAGGATCTCTACATAATGTAGTTTTTGTTGTTAAGAAGTACGTCCCACCAACATTTAAACGAACCCACTGATTACTGCTTCGTTTTGAAGCATTATTTTCCATTCCTTCATGCGAATTACTTTCGTTTACTGTAGCCATGTTCGTCTGTTCTGTTGATGTGAACATTAAACTTATATAAGCAGAAAATTACTGAAGGTTAAAAGAGCCCTCGCAATTTTGCTGCGAAATTATTTCATATCGCAAATTAACATTCTACTTAAGTATTAATAAAATGTAAATATTCATAGTAATTGTCAAAATTGATTTTTGGGAATACTGGGAACTAGACTATCGCCTTGCAGAGTTGCCAACCAATATTAAATTGACTTCCAGGGCAAAAAAATCAGAGAACCATGCTGAAAGTGAAATAATTATCGTTATGAATCCATATGATTCACAATACGACAGAGGAATTAAAAGTACAATGCTTCTTCCACAAATACATTCGATATCTTTTGGACTTTGTAAAAATTGCCAAATACTCCGTGAAATACTCAGATTCCTCGCCAAATGCTTTTTACTTCAAGTTAATACTCTCATTATAGCGTCTGTCACACCACGCTTATGTACTCGCTACACGTTACTGTTAATGGTAGCAGCCAACATTAGCAACAAATACTAGCGGCTGTTTTGTGGTCACACGATGATACTATTCGGGTTGGAATTCCCAGATAATAATATTCTAAATTAAATATCTCGAACAATTATCAATTGTAAAATGAGAAATAAAGCAATATATCTTCACACTTACTCATAGTAGTACATTCTGACTTTGGATAGCATGTATAATATTCACAGTAACACAAAATAAGTTGTATAAACACGACTCATGTTTCTAGAACATCCAGTTCTTTGAAATCCGTTTAAGGTGACGTTCTTATCTCTTTTTTTTTCTTTAAAGGAAAAAGAGATCCAAACGTATGCAGTAAGCATTGTAATTAAATATGAAACTCATTTTCTTGGAATATATAATAATAAATTACAAAATAAGTTGTTAGTAGCTTTCACAATCGCCCTGAAAGTGTTCAGAATTCGAACTAGTTTGTCATATTTATAATAAAGTATTTACTTTCGTAAAACACCCCTGTTCTTAGCTTTTCGTAAAACATATATATGTGAAAAGTTTACGATTAACGATGTTATTAAGATAGAGCAAGAAACACAAGTTTTCCGCTGCATTAGGTTGGCCCATCGCAACGCAAGATATGACATTGGTTGCAAGCTGGAATCTATTGAATACACATTTATGGAACACAGTATTGTCTGTTCGACTTCCAATACAGATTTTTCATTTTAAATGTATGTTTGTACCAAAAAATAACGTTTTAACAATTTATTAATGATCAAATTATGTTAGCTACCCCGAAATGGCTAAAAAAACGTTTCTCCAAAGTAGCACTTTTTTTATTGCGTACAATTTCCCCGGTTTTTTACTTCCCTATGGCGAAACTAACAGCTAGCAAACTCAGTAGTGTAGTTACACGACGCTTTTATTATCAGCGAATGAGTCATATTACCAGTGCTCTGCCTGCTGATAGAATTGAACATGTTCAATTCCAAGTAGCGGCGAATAAAGCTAGAAGCGAGTGAGCTAATAGCAACTCGTAGATGGTCATACGACGCTAATTTGCCCTCGAATGCTAGCTGCTAACGCTATTAGCAGCTATTACCAGCGTCGTGTGACAGACCCGCCTTTCCGAATTTGGCACTTTATGCTCCGTTACGTACCCTTGCTCCGTCGGATGCACCGTCGATTCTTATCCGAATTCTCCGTTCCACTGAGCATTGAAGCAAACGGAGCAACGGAGGACCAGATGGTCACTTGGCCCTCAGTTCGGTTGTGCGCTGCTGCCATGTTGAAAAGAAAAAGCCGGATATTGCATGCCAAAATTCCTTCTTCACTTGGGAGTTGGGACAAATGTGTAGAACTGATCACGTGTTGCATGTTTAGAATTAACGACCGTGCCGAAGAATTTGAATGTAAGTATTTTAATAGTTTTTTAAGATTTGATTTCACATTATGTTATCGATATTGTACTATGTTTTGAGTGATTTATTTCCATGATCATTGAATACTTTTAACTTCAGAATGTGAAAATATTGTTGATTGGATTTCCGCAATGGACTTCCATGTAGATATTAATAGATGAGAGGGTAACATATGAGTAGTTTATTTTGGAATACTAAGATTGAGAACTCTTATAATTATTTGAAGTTTTTTTTAGAACTTCAAATGCGTAACGCTGTCACAACTTAGGTGTTTTTTATAGATCCTGGTATAACATTATTTAGTGAATGGAATTTATTTTAAAGCCTTTAGGCAACTATGGCTCAGGCCATATGGATGATGATGGGATGAATTGGTGGAATGAAGAAATTGGGTGGAAACGGGAGCACCCCGAGAAAACCCACGCACACGGTGTTTGTCGACCACAAAGCACATATGGTAAACAGGGATCGATCCGACGATCCCTAGCACCAGAGGTGAGCTCTCTAGCAACTGGGGCGCCGTGGCCCTAACATCATTTAGTGATTCATAGTTCATGAGACGCACTTATCTTGCAAAAACTTCCAGAATAACCTGCAGACTTGTGATCATCCTTCGAATAGGTATCAATCTTCGTCTGTTGTTACTTAATTTATGCTGAATATCTACAAGTATGGGAATTCTACACCTACATCTATCTTCATCCATGTTGCTTTTGGCCTTATTCACTTCGCATCAAACTACCTTGACTTCGCATTACCCAATACTCGAATTACATTACACGCGGAGGGTTTTCAGCTGTTTCCAGACTTGGGTGACATCTGTGGTTAGAATTTTAAACACTTATTTGATTCGGATAAGTGTGCATAACAGAAGTGAACGGGACAAAGCATAACGTAACGGAACGGAGGACCATTGAATTCGGAAAGTAGGAGAGGATTATGAAAGGTACACCGCTGCACCGGTTAATCCACCCCCGGTAAATCAGGAGTCGATTGTATTACGTAATTTACATTTCTATTATTTTGCTCATTTATAGGCCTGCTGCCAAATTGTTCTCAATTGAACAGAAGGAATTTGAATTGTTTATTTCAATTATATTTGTACCAATTATACGCGAAAAGAGTAAGTAATTATATCTATAATAGCCACTACCAACTACCACTACCACTACCAATTTACACTTAAGTCAGGCACGTATATGGAAATTGGTTTTAGGAGAGGTCCAAGGGCTTCTGGTTGGAGCCTGGGTATGATATTTACATATAATATTATACCACCTAAAATTATACTAATTCAGCATAAAACAATTACGTCCCTCCGCCGCCCCCCTCCCTTCATACCTCAACGATTTTAATAATTTTGATGTTGTAATGTTCCCTCCCCACCAGATAGTGTAATTTCCGATAATTCATAAAATATGTTTCTGACAGTTACATAAACTAATGTGCCAAGCCTTAAGGCTGTAGATCACCCCCGCCATCTTGGTATGCACTTTCCATTGATTAACATGGGAATTGTTTTACTCGTCTTATACTTTTCAGAAGTATAGTTTTAACTTCTGTTTTCGCCCAGTTTATCGTCATGTTCTCTTTTACTCATGGTACTTTATAGAAATGCAATATTTTACACAGGAACAGTATAATTGCCCGTTAACATATTGTGATTTATATAGCAAACTATTAATAATACATTACACTTATATATTTCGAGAAACTTCACAAACCAAAACTATACAAGAGTCAAAATAACCACCAAGACAAATTTTGTGAAAGCAGAACTTAAATATTCTACATCCGAGAAGCATAAAATGAGTAAAACAATTCCCGTGTAAATCAATGGAAGGTGCGTACCAAGATGGCGGGGGTGATCTACAGCGTTAACAGCAGTGCATGACTCTTGATCGTATACACCTTACGCACATATATAAGGTTATATATTTAACATGCACGTGACGTCAAACGAATACATACGATTATACATAACTGCAGAATTTGGTCTTATTTACATATAGACGTACAGCTATAGACAAAAGTTTTGACGCATGTCTATAGCTGATATTTCTTTTCTGAGATATTGATATATTACAACATCGTATAAATTCGCTAACTTGCAAGAATATGCAGAATTGCGTAATGTATTTGTGTGAAAAATATTGTCCTCATATGTAGCCAAACAAGGGGGATATAAAATAAAATAATATTTTGGTTCGAAATATTTCGAAGTCCAAAAATCGCACCAAATTGTAAAGTTCCCTCGTTTTTCCCGCCAAGGGAATTTCCTTTGTAACCCAACGGGAATTTTTAATTCTAAGTTTTCCTCATAGATGTCACGTGTATTTCTGAATTAGGTTGCTCAGCGTAAAGTAATAGGAATGCGTCTATCAATAAAAAAAATGTTTAATATTAAGGACCATATGTGGTCTTTGCGCGGGCTACCTAAGGGACACTTGAGAAGCACTTGATTATTTTCTAATTCACAGTGTTTCCCGGAGTAAAACAGTGCCGTAGCCTTCACTCAGAGCTTCCCTTGGCTGGCCCGTAAGTTCTGTTATTCACAAGTTTAAAGAAATAAAACAGGGAACAGAAAATATGTAGACATCATTAGTTGATGTAATGGGTAATATATTTACGAGCATAATACATTTCAATAAATTTAAACTTTAAAAACATGTTTGTAATGACAGAAATAACTAAAAACGGCATTAGTATAGTAGTGACGCACTACCCTAATAGCATTCAATATCTTATGGATGTCTTGGGAATGGCCCGCCAGGATATTTGCGACCTCCATGCGACATCCCACGATATCCACAGGACGTAATTTACGTGTTGATCAGGTGGCCGAATGTCCGCTTCATGGATATCCCATGGGACGTCCCGCGGGACCGCCACGGAATGTCCGTGAAACGTCATGTGGCCATCGCTATGGGACATCCGGTGGATATTATGAGATGTTGCATGGATATCACAAATCGCCCAGCTGGACATCCCCAGGGGGAAGGTGGGGTCAGATTTCGTCCTTTCTTTTATTACTTAACGAAGATGAAAAGGCCCTTTATGGTGTTGGGATGTCCTGGATCTGAGTGATGGGCTTTCACCGTCTCCGTGTTAGTCATTTTTAGGAGTCATAGTTGGATGTTGTTGAATTGCACACCATCCAACTATGACTCCTGAACCCCGTCACTCAGACAGTCAGACACAGGGCATCCCAGCACCATAAAGGACTTTTTTTATCTACGTTAAGTAATAAAAGAAAGGACAAAGACTGCATCAAACTCATCTCAGTTTAAACTCTACAATAACATCATCCTCTATCCATCCACAAGAAGTCACCATTAACTGCAGAAAATAATCCTGCAATGAGTTTCGATGTAGCATTTTATTGACCGTCTTCAGAACACAGAAAAACATTTGTAGGAAAACTGACCTCAGCGTACCATCTTCGTGGACATTACATCCGTGGTGTGGTATACTGGCAACATACTCATAAAAAGATAGCACTTGATAACAATAGAAGAATTGCGTAATATACCAAAAGGTCCAGATGGTAAGCTACTGCGAAACAATGCAGAAACTAGTAGCGGGTATAAATTCGTCATGACAACCGGTGAACTGAATGTTACAGAGTAGAAGTACTTGTACTTGTAACAGTGAACTCGAACTAGTAACCCAGTAACCACAATTTCACTAGTAATTTTATACAAGAAGTTATAAATTAGTCATAAAACAATTTAACCCATCCTTACAAGAGAAAAAATAATCTAATAGGACTTTTCTAAGTCATACGCTAACCTTATCCGCTGTAATGGGTGCATAAATAGCCGGCCGGGTGGACGAGCGTTCTGCGGCGATAGGTCATCGGCTCGACGGTCCCGGGTTCGAGTCCCGGCAGGGGCATGGGTGCGGATTTTAACAGCTAAAGGCGAATCGTGACGGGCTGAAGTCCAAAGTTACTAGACTCGCCCATATAAAAATAAAGATTTTTAAGAGTGCATAAATAATGTTCGGAACAAAATATTTTTCCATAAATTGTAGACAAGTGAACGTAAATATCACGGTCGTGCAATTTGATTGTCGCGTTAATGGAATGGCAACGTATAAATAGCTTGTGGCAGCAGCAACACTACGTAATGATGAAAAATCTAACCTGACTTCTCTATCCTGTCACAGACTACCTACCTGGCTGTAGTGGGTGCATGGATAGGTAAAATAAATAGTTCATATTCGTAGCAAAGTAAATAGTTTGACATAAATCGTAGACAAAGCTAACGAAAATATTGGGGTTGTGGAATGCATGTAATAGTAGTGTGTGGAAAGTAGGAAAAAACACTTAAAATGCATTGTGTACGTAGTGCAATAATTTGCAGAGTAAGGTTCATGAACGAACAAATGACGCAAGTTTCACAATTCTGAAGCCCAGTTGCACTATAGACCCCGAAAACCGTACAGGGAAGGGTAGGTATTTATTACTGATTGCAGGTTAAGTTAGAATAATTAGGACTAGGAGGTTTTTCATTAATGGAGTAGCAAACAAATTTACTACTTGCACAACGTGACAAACAAAACATGCCTACCAGCTATTTGAACTGTGCGTAGTGTTTTTATTTATTTATGGCTTTTAGGTATCTCAGGTTCAGCCCGGGAGGTGTTGCAAGGTATTCAGTCTGAGACTGTTTGCAGGTACTATCCCAGCGTTTGGTGGGTGTGACTGACGGGAAACCCCTGGAAAATCCTCATCATGCAGTAGAATGGGTAGCCGGTGGGAGCGAACCCACGACCTTCCGAAAGCGAATTGTATGGTGGTTCGTAATAATCACATTGTGAGATATTTCGAACTTAGCAAATTTCTCACCGGCTACCTACACACTGCCTTTTACAACCTTCTTGTTCATCGGCAGTCATAAACGAAACGTTCTTCGTGCATTAGCTTAGGGTGGACCAGTTATCTACACTCTTGATCTGCAGGTGCATGTTAAATGACTACCAAGTATTACATTTTCCTTTCTGATCATCTTCTCTTAAGTTTCCACCACCTACTGAAATATTGATCTATCATCATCCATTCGACCTGAGCCAACGATACCTAACCACCTTAAACTAAAAGCAAATTCAGATTGGATTTTTTTTATTCAACGTAATTCAGCAAACGTGTACATACCCCCATTGTCAAAAATGCTGGGCGCTATAGGTGTCTTGACCTTTCCGTGAAGGTTGCAACAACAACATTTTCTCGCTTTTATTTGAAGTTATTTCTCCTTCATTTAATGTGAGGTCAGCATGAAGCATGTTCATCACAAAGGCATAAGGTAATGATAGTTATAGCTTAGCGCGCTCGCTTACGTGAAATTAATAAATATACAATATCCTAGCTATCTTAAACAGCTAGTTAACAATATGAACTGGCATATGCTTACCTCTAAACTATGCGTAGTAACTCAATTATGTTAGTACGAAGTAATGGTGCATTAACCGTCTAGTACAAACAGGCAGTAAACAGTTGCCAAACGCGAAGTGTGCTTGCGTGAAGCAATCGACTGTTTGCGAGCGATACATATTACCTCATGATATCGCAATACGACTACATTCGGGATCGTACTGCCAGGATATCCCAAGAATATTCCTCTACTCAAAAAGCTGGGATTATCCAGGTAGGATGTCCTACGGATATCCAGGGTATGTCTCAATATTCCGTGCGACATTGTGACATCAATGGGACCTGTTCAGAACGTCCCATGGATGTCGGATGCTATTAGGGCAATTTTAAAATCACTAAAACCAAACCAAAATCACTTAAAACACTCATTCCTTATTTTCCTTTTTCGTAGATTATTTTAAATTACTGAACATATGAACGTGGAGGTTAGGTAAAGTTAGGTGCGGTCATGTATCTTTACAATATATATTTTGACACATATTCACACTTACCTTCAGCACACAGGCGTGATAACTCTCCCAATTTCCATTAGAAAGTCGTGTACAATTGTTTCGGGGACTTTTCCTTTCCTTACATAAATACTCTGCTAAATAACCTTCAAAATGCACTTTCCCTCGTCATTTCCATACGATTCAATAACAATAACGCAAGAAATGTAATAATCATCACAAAGACACGCCATTTCAACACTGCCTTACCGCCTTCCACATGACAACAACTGTAACTCTACGCAAAATAGTTCCTTCCGCCACAACATGCAGTACGTCCTAAAAATCTTCAAAACACACTTAAACTATATCATTATTCACTTCAAATGTTACCAACATCAATATTTACCTCCCTAATACTCTCAAACATCACACAATTATCTCAATTCCTCCTGTAAATTTCTAAAAATTGGTACGTCACTACTATAGTTAACCCCTAAAAACTGTAGCGTACACTGTCTTAATTTACGATAATACTATCAGTATTTCACACGACTTGTTGTTGGCATTGTGGCGTAATCGGTTAGAGCGCTCTGCTTTTATGCTGTCATACTTTTGGTGCAGGTGGTTCGAATCACAATGACAGAGGCATTATCTTTTTTATTTTCATGAAACGCAATCGTAACGTAATATTAATAGTTTTGATAGCTCAATTTAAGCTTTAATTTACATTTTATATTCCGTGATAGCGAAGCTAGAGAAAAAGGGATCTTTCAACACCGCACAGTCCGTTCGTTCATCCATGTACAGAAATGAAATTTCAGGAACCACAAGGTGTAGGGAGGTGCTTGATGTGTTGTTGCATGGGTATTGGCTAGACTAACTCTCAGAGCCACAGGACCGTTTTGATTTGTGCAGTTGTTCATTGTTGCCAACCTTTTTTATAAAAGTTCAATTGTTCCAATTATTTTCATTTCGATATACCTATCTGCGCCAAAATTGACATAAACATTATTGGATACAATAGGAAGATTCTTGGGGTTTCAGTGTCCCGAAGCATCTCAGTTATCAGTGTTGTGAACCTATTTTATCTAAAATTTATTTTTCAAATTGCTTCTATTATGTTAGACGTAGCAACATTAAATTTGCCACACATATTATTCGACACAATAGAAAAATACTGTTGGTGTTCCCTGTCACCCAAACACCCCGATGTCAGTGTTGCTAAGCAGTGTCCAAAAATATATAATATGAACCACAAGGTGTAGACCTGGTTGCTTTATCGTTGGAGGGATCTTTGTTTGACTAGCTCTGACATTTGAAACGATGGATATAAATTGTTACTATACTGTAACAGCTTTCACTGCTCTCTATCATTGTAATCAGACAGAATATGAAAGCTCGGACAAAATTTCTGGAGAGTACCGCCTAGAACTTATAGAAAAATCTTAATCTGGTATGACAGCTGAAACGGTTGCAAGATGATGTTAAATGAGCTGTACAACACGTTACATTTGTTGAAATTCAAAATTTCTAAATAAAGGACCTTTTCAACCAACGTCCACCGAAATTATTTTACCAGTTTGACTGAGGATCGGGTGACCTGGGTTCAAATCCCAGCCAAGATGCTGTAGACTTTACCCATGTCTGGCTCTTTGAGGTGCACTCTGGCTCAAATTGAATACTACAGTATCCTTATTGCGAAAGGAAATATTGCACTTCAGAATTTGAGAAGTGAGGAAAATGTATAACATAATACCTAAGAGTAAATTGTGTTTGAAATTAAACGTTACGCTACTTTTTTTTTTCATTGTAAGTTTGCGAGCAAGGAGGACGCTAAAGGGAAGGGGGGATGCTGAGACCCCAGAATCTACCTTATCCCACTAGTTCTAGCACTACTCTTTATTTCATACAAATGTCATACCTAAGTCAACCCAAAACTTTTCCAAATTAAATAATTTAGACTTCGAGCTTTCTCTCTTAGTGCCGTCATCAGGAATTCCAGTAGGGTTTTCAGTTTTGGAAAGTATAAAATCAAAATTGGGAGGATGTAAATGGAGTTTTGCACGGTTTCTACAGATTTTTGATTATAACAATTTTAATGTTCGATAATTTTGGGAAGTGTCACCTCCACCACAGGGTTTTCGACCACAAATTTTTAATTGGGGTGCATTCGACGTTTTGGGACGACATTTCCACGCGGTAGGATCTGGCGGAATCACTGATCCCTTCTACTTCTTTTGTCAAAATAATTTCATATCCCCCGCCCCCTTTGGCTAAGATTCGAAATGCTACGGTGGCTGAGGTAGGTTCTAGTAGGTTTCGTTATTTTAGATAGCATCAAATATAAAAAAAATGCAAGGTCCAAGAAGTGATTACAATGGAACAGAGATCCGAATATTGCTTTAAATTATGCTTCTTAACAACACGGTTGATAATCAAGCGTTCCGATATTGAATCTCGGATGGGGCATGGATGTTCGTAGATTTTTGGAGATTTATCGAGACGAACCAAAGCCATTAGTTACTAAAATGGCCCCAAAATACAAAATTTACGATTTTTTTAGCACCGTTGATAAAATTGCAATGGACCTTAATGTAATATAAATATTTTTTTTTTTATTTTCTCCTCAGAACTTAGCTACGCTTCGTGACTTATTATGTCTCACCATTACATTTCCCATGTAAATACCAATCAGTGAGTCTGCCAGACGTTCCCCCTGGAGGAGTCCCCCAATATTCTCGAGACCAGCCCCATCCATTACCTACCCCACCTCTGCCTGAGCCAAGGATGCCTAAAGCCCATAAAGAAATTCAAAAAATAAAAGTCAGATTAAAAATTACAGAGGTGCACTATCGCGAAAGTGTGACAACTTTGTTTGTTCAAACGCCTCGAATACTCTTTTAAATTAATGTCAATGATACACATTTAATTCAGCCACTTAAAGAGCATCTACATTACTAGTGACATCTTTTACTAAATGAATAAACTACGTGCTAGTATAAACATCATTACTAATACATCTATTTTACTGCCATCTTTTAATCAACGTAGAAACTACATGATTTGTGCCATTTTTCATTTCAAAGAGTATATTGCAATTGCAATTAGCACGTGGTTTATAAATTGTTTTGCTCCTAAATATAAAATAGAAGTAGATAGTCATCCCTGATCTTTAAAAAATAACGAATTCATCATAGTAAATTTATGAAAACTAATAAACAGACATCATATTTTTAATATATTTTTTGCGAACAAAATGTTCCAGACAACAAAGTGCACCACGTGGAGAGTTATAGTAAAACCAAAACTCTAAAAATAAACACAAAAAACAACAGCGTTTATGTAAAATTTATTATGTATTAAACTTCCAGAAGTTTGAATTAACTCCCTTAAATTTGATTCCGAAACATAACGGGTATTGAGGAGTCACTAGTTAGTAAGTGCCTGCATGACCTAGTGCAGACATGTCCTAGAACAGTCCCGCGTGACGCATGCAGCCTGTAGTGTAATGTTGTGCGATAAGATAAAAACTATATTAAATTGTAATATGTAATCAAATTTATTTTAAAAACTTATATTTACAACCAAAAACTCCATATTGTTCTTTCAGTAGTAAAATGATTTGATAAATTAAATATTGGTTGAGTGCAAAATGTCTACCCATTTTGACATCTCACAGTTTAGTGGAATACTACCCTCATAAATGGCACTGTCAGTGCGTGAATCGATACTCAAGTAATCAGGGGAAAATTAAATCAGCAACAGGCACAGGCAGTGAGTTTGGACGAGTGGAATGTCTAGGAAGACTCACGAACACGGTGTTTGTCCACCTCGAAACCCATATGACATGAGCAGGGATTGAACCGACGATCCAATGCTTAGCATTCTCGACAATTTGTCCGTGATTTGTGTACAAAAATACTTGTCATTCATAGCAAGAAGTAAGCTATTACTAACCCTCCGCATACCACCAAGTTTCTGTGACGATCAACTCGAGTACGTATTTAATAACGTAAATAATAATAATAATAATAATAATAATAATAATAATAATAATAATAATAATAATAATAATAATAGGTTTTTCTAACACTTTCTGTATTACTGGCTTTCTCTAAGTGTTTATAGAAGTGTGTGTGTGAATTATTTACAAGCAAATGAGGTATTGAGAGGAAACATATGGCTGAATACCTAACAGAAGCTGGAGTCTCAAAGGTAAATTTTATCCAACAAGATTGTTAATCATAGTTCTTGCCGGGTGCTAGAAAATTAGTACGACTCCTCTTGATCAAGTATTACTTACGGTAGTTCCTTTAATTCGAAGCGACACATGCATAGAAGAAAAATATAACTTCTATGTATTAAATATTATTGCTACAATTATTACTACTTAAATATCGAGCATCCCAGCAGAATAGCATCGTTCTTATTTGTCCTTTTTCAACGATACCTCTACAGTATACGCACAAACAGTTTTGCAGAAGTAATTTATTGACGAATTATTTGAACGTACGTACAGAACGTTGGTATTAATATTGTATACTAATTATACAGTTGTTTCCCATGTAACAATCGCTTTCAGCACCTTCAGTTCTCTTTTAGTGACATCACACCATGCTGCCAGTGGGTTGGTTATGTTAATTCAAGTTAACACCAAAATAAGTTCTATTTGAAAAAATGTTAGGTTAAATTTTAACATTTGGTTAACATTCTAATTCACACGATCGTTTTTATCGAGTGTTAAACTGTGTGTCATGCAAAAAGTTATCGTGTAATCTGGCCATTAACAAAACTACAATTTTCTTTTGAAAAACTAACAATAAAAGTCGTTGGACCAACTGTGGAAATTGATTGGTATCTCAACCGATATATGTATACGGCAAATATTATTATAAAATGCATTTGTTTTAAGTTGGTAACTCAACCCATAGTTTCCCAAAGACACGCACATTTTGTGCTGTTGGGCCATCGGTTTGTGCTACATGGGTATCCACTCCGAAGTTATTTGAAGAGGAAATTTTAAGACTCAGAAGAAACTTTTGTTGTTGACTGTACATTGTCTCAGGAACTCTTCGGGTCAAAGACCTGTTAGCAGACTGAACAGCCATCATCATCATCATCAACAAAAGCAACAACACTTTATCAGTCATCCGGGCTATCGATCTACTGTAAATTAAGGATAACGAGTAAAGGAATAAAAGAGGACTTAACATCCGTGGGATGTTCTCTTTTAAAAAAGAACTAATTATTCCGAAAGATATACCCCAAAGGCCAAGATGTACCTCAGCATTAAATATTGGCAAGATGTGATAAGAAATGGTTTTCTGTTTTGTTTACCCACAGTTCCATTTCCATCGCAATTTCTGTCTTATATGTCGAAGCACAGACCGGAAAAACGGCCGTAAACCTCTTAACATAATTTCTAGATTCGGCAACAATTCCAACGTATTGAAACTGTTTTTTTTTTTTTTGGTCGCAGAAGAGAGAAAAATTAGTGACCACTTGCTCAAAAGAAGAAAAATAAGCAGCTTCAAATCGTGTTTCCTACCTAAAAATAGGAACACTGTGAAAATACGAAAATCATTAAAGAATTTTCCACATGTTTATATATATTTTTAATGAAAATTTTCGAGGGGGGTACTTGAACACTTGAAAGTATGCCTGGATTTATCAGTGCCTCCTCTTACCCCTATTGCGAGCAATCATGGTTATTGCTCGACCAAGTAGTGAAGATCTCATGAAATAAAAGTTTTATTTAAATAATAATAAAAAAAACCTTTTTAAATATATACTTTTCTGAAACAATTCGTACTGAAATGTAAACAAATAATTTTGTTTATGCATTACTAAAAAGAAAAGCATGGGGCGCGCTCTCATATGCAGTCACTCTATAATTTCTTCAGTTGGCGCGCTTATGCTTTTCTTTTTAGTCATAAATTAACAATTTTTTTTACATTTTAGTACGAATTGTTTAAGAAAGGTATTTATTTAAAGAGATTTTTATTATTTTCTTCTAGGTATTTCTGTGTTTGGATACTTTTTCTCAAGCTAATATTTTGTGACAGATCATAAAATGTTCTGCAACCGGACACATACAATATTGTTGTAGGTTAGTATTTATTTTAGGATAGAGGAGTCCATATTTTAAAAAAAATGATAAAAACGAGTTTTAAAGTTTGAAGTACTATTTAAAGTCGGTATACATAAATTTCATTTCTAACATTTCTAGACACTTGTAGGTCGTTTTGTCAGATATTGTTTTTGGAGTTGATGCTCTTCATTACAAGGTCTTTGACTGCAGTGTTAACTCCATTTTGCCAAAATGTAGACACAGTGTCTTCTGGTTCCGAGGTGATGATATAGAAATACATGAAAGTAACAACGGAATATTGTATTGTCACCCGACTTACGTCGCTGTGCAAAATTTCATCATTATATGACGTCGGGAAATATGTTAAGTTAAATTAACGTTGCAAGATTTGAGGACAACGCGAACCATTGTGAACTAAAGAAAAGAATGTAAAATATATTTATCTCTTAAGAGAAAGGTATTTCAATTTGATATGCCAATAGCATCTCTCTGACTTACAATATGCATATACAATACGCATTTTAAAACTCCAAGAATTAAACTAAATAAACACAGTAAATTGAGTTTTATTTTATCAGAAATGCGTAATTTCACTTAAACTACCGTATATACCTGGTACATGTGTCAAATATGTTTCACTGAATCTAGAAATCGAATTCGTATGACAGATACCTTATCTTTTGATAGCATTTAAAAAAAAGGATAAAAATTCCATGGCTTTCAGTTACTAGTTGGCAACACTCCTACTGTGTCGCCATCTTGATTAATTATTTTTGTTAGTTATCAACAGAGCGTAGAAGCGAAAGGGGGAATTTGCGATCGTCGCTTCGAATTTCGTTGACTAACAATGCCTGTGAAAATAGACATTGTTCCACCTCCTCCAGCGAATTCGCGACAGCCTGGAGTGGCAAGATCACTTTTATACAACGGATCAAAATTCCAGGGACATCAAAAGTCAAAAGGCAATAGCTACGAAGTGGAAGTCGTTTTGCAGGTAGGCATGGCAGTTGGTGGTGTGAAAGTGGGCTATATTAAAGTTCATTTAGATTTTCTGGAGATCTGATTTAAATGGTAGTTATTTCCACTTCTGTTCTTGTTTATGGACAGATAATTTTGGCTCCGTTCATTGAAAGTGACTTCTGTGACAAGGCATTTATGGTATGCGGAAAGTGAAATGCAAATAGGAGAAAGTATTGGTATGCAGTGTACGGTGTATTTGATGACCACTGGAGATAATGTAAGATGTACAAAATCGATTGCTATTCATGTAAAGCAGTTTAGTCTGGCTGTCTTTTGTTTGAATTTGTGTTTAAAATATCTCAAGGCATGCTAAATACCAAGGTAAACATCACTTATGAATATGGGGTGATCATGTAAACTTATGTTGAAGAAGCATCACGAAGGCAATTTTACGGAGAGAGCTCTAACATACATGCCTTAACTTGGATTCGAACCCCAGATTCTGTGAATTGTGATAGAAAGCCCATTGTTTAATGTTAGTTTTCAGGATAAATTTGTTCGTTTGACTTTTTAGTTGTGCGTATTACGTCTGAATGAAAGAAAGAGTTTATGGAGGGATTCACTTACCTAGCGTTGGGGAGCAAGCACATGCAGCGTGTTTTGAACGTTATGCGCTTCGCGTATAATGAATAAAAGAAAATCGAACCTAGCTAACCAAACCCTCTTCGCTCGCTCGAGACACTGTTGTTATTTTGTGGCAAAATAAGTGTCATTCATAACATGAAGTGTCGCTGTAAGTATTCCTAATCATTTCGCCATATTTATTGTGTGTTTAAATCTCGAGTGCGTGTTTAGCGAAATTATATAGATTTTCGTAACACAATTTGAAATGCTGGTGGTCTGTGTAGATGTTTATAGAAGTGTCTGGTAATTGTTTGCAAGGGAATAAGTGGTATGGAGTCTAGATATGGACTAATAGCTAGCGGAAGCTGCGCGCTTCAAAGTAAAATATATCTGAAAGTGTGTCAACAGCTCTATGGTAAGCACGGTCGAACTAACTTAATTTAATGTAAATTAGCCACAACTTACATCAGGTAACCTGAACCAACGGATTTGAGTCAGAGAAACCTTGTAAAATATTATAAAAAGTCTAGTATAAAGACCATAGAATACAGTTCACTATACGGGAATAAATCCAGTTTAGTTGTGTAAGTACATTAAAGGTAACTAAACCTGTCGAACCAGAAGTAAAACAGGCGCAGTTCCGAAAGTGGTGGTCAATTTTTACAAAATGTACAGGAGAAATTAGTTTTTTTTTTTGTTTGGAAACATAAGATGAGCGTTAAAAGAAGTGAAAGCGAGCCGTAAGTGTGGTTATTTCCGGGCAAAGGGTGCATGAGTGATGTGCATCGCGTATTTAATGAATATATAGGTTAGGTCAGTTTTATCGAGCTAATCCTAAACAAGATTTGTTCCTAAACACTTTTTGCGAGGAACTTATTTTTATGTTGGACGTGATCTGAGTGTCGAGTGCACCAGGTATCTTTCGTATACGTACTCTAGCGTGGGGTAGAGCCAAGATTTTGGGAATTCTCATGAAGGAGCTATTCAGTAAACGCTAGGAACCCTGTGATGATATAAATGTGTGCTCAGAAAGTATCGTGGTAAAATGGGCTCCGTTATTTAGTAACATTTTGGTAGTTTCTGCGTATTATTCGTTACATTTGTATAGAATTTCTTAACCGTTTTGTAGTGTTGATAGCATATTATAAACGGGGGATCTTATTCTTTTGATTTTAATGTAATTTTAGTTTCTATAAGCTGAAGAGAGAGCTGTGGCTTATGTTTGTTACGTATGTAAAGCATGGCTTCCGTGTGTGCGCTACTTTTCCATGGGGGCAAGGATGAGGCAGGTAGTGGCTTTAAGTGTCATCCCAACAGTTCCTACTAGTTTTCTTTTGTAATAATAATATTCTTTTATATTCTTTTCAGCATGTAGATGAAGAGAACTCGTACCTTTGTGGCTACTTAAAGATTAAAGGACTGACGGAGGAATTTCCAACGCTTACTACATTTTTCGATGGTGAAATTATCAGCAAAAAATATCCGTTTCTCACGAGGAAATGGGATGCTGACGAGGATGTTGATAAAAAGCATTGGGTAAGTAGAAATATCTTGAGACTTCTATTAAGTTGGTCATTTTAGTATCTGTTGAGTTTGACCAGTCCCGATTATATGAGTGCAGTGAATGCTTCTTAAAATCCTTAAAGTTTCAAACGCTTATGCCCAGTGGGGGAATTCTTTTCAGTAGACGTAAAAAAGAAAATGTACATTGGGAAGGCGATTACTATAAGTGTACGAATTCTCTAATATTGTAACTAGAGGGACTGTCGAGTTACTATACTATATCATTCACACAATTATTGTGCTTGCCCTCCCAGAGAAATTCATTTTTTTTTACGCCGACTGAAATATTTGCCCCACTGGACATGGGTCTTTTGAAAATATTCATGCTCGAACCGAGATTCGAACCCAACACTTCTTGAACGCCAGCTTGACTCATCAGACTTCACGACCAGCGAGGCCAGCAGAAAATCATAGTGAATGCGGTTGACAAAATATTTTGATTGTGAAATTGGGGATATTCAATTCGATTCGAAGTTGTGGATTGTAGGCCTATAAAGTGAGAGTGTTAAACCGATTTGTTCTTATTCACTATGTAGTAAGTAATGAAGACTCACTCAAACACTATTAATTGTTTTGAATTTTCCTTTCATTTTATAGACAACCTCCGAGTCACGAAAGTATTTTTGAGAAGTATCTGAAATGTTTTTTTTTTTTGATGGCGAGAGTATTCCGAAAGCCTGACAAACATTAGGATCTTTTTACCTCTTTCGGATTAGTTTTCCTGTGTTCCAACCAAGTCTGGATATGCACAGGATCTGCCACTTTGTGTAGGGGTGTTCGGTTCTATATCCTAGGCTATGGAATATGAATGCCATATTGAGTGATTTCAAAATGTCAAGTGTTTCTGATAGTCTAAATTACTCTATGGCTTACGGAACTCGGCAGTTTATCGCTTCAGTAACAAACCAATCCATCGCGGCGTCATTTCTGATGATCGCTAAACGTTTTGTTATAAATTTATACAATACCCGAGCAGAAGGAAATAAAACACTGATTGCTATCGAATACGTTAAGTAGAAATGTTTGTGAAGTTATAAAAAAAAATATGTTTATAAATAATGACTTGCAGCTTATGATCGAGGGTTTTTTTTTTTTTTGTGACATTTGTGGAATTACCCCCAGTATACAAGAATTTAATCTCCGGCAGAATTCTGCTCCACTTTCTACTTCTTTGTTTCTGGTATGTGTGTTACTATTGATAAAAAAATGTATACGAGTGCTAGGCAGTTGTAAGGTATATTATACATTTTCTTTTGTAGCTGTAATTTGTTATTTGTAAGAACTGCTTATGTGATGTCATAATTAGTAAAAGATAGTGACTTCGATAGCGACCTGTATCAGAGAACAATTCTCATTGAAAAATAATACTTTGTATTATGTTTGGAACGTTTTGTTTAATCTTTAAATGCTTTTTTAACAAATGAAAAAAAATAATCGCTATCAGTAAGAGTTCTCCGAAGTTCCAAGTAAGTTGTTGATAAAAGTCAGTGTAAAGATTATATGTTCTTTGAACAGTGTCGTATTATCGTATCGGAGTTAGTGTTGCCCATGATACATTTTGTAGCTAGAGTCGTATTCTAGCTACGAAATCGCGAACATTTTTCCTTTATAATCTAGGAATTGAATTCATTTATGGCCTTTAGTCATATATGTTTCAAGCCGGGATCTCACCATATGCCTAGTGTGACAGGCAATATCTGCCAGGTCGCTGGCATTGAATCCTGAACCTCCCGAAGGAGAGGCCATAACTACCAACTGAGCTACGGCCGCTCGGTTATAATCTGGGATTTAGCTATTTTTAAAGTTCGTGTTTATGTGTTTTCAATTATCTGCTGTTGGCAACACAAATCTGAATATAGTTAGCGGTGTGTAATTGAAGGGTGTCACATCAGAAAGAACTTGTGTGTCATTTTCGCTGACATGAATGTAACGTAAAATAGTTGCTATAGTTGACTAGCAGTATGCTGACAATTGCTGTCTTTTACATGTATTAAATTAGTGTTTTAGTATAACTTCGAACATTTTATTAGATGTCGGATATATTTTTATTTTCGTCATTTTTCATGGCACTAAGTCCCGTTTCCGGAGACGTAGACCTAGCCTAGACTATGGTTTATGCTAAGTCTGTATATTCGAAAATCGATGATTAAGTAGTCTTTGCAATCGGTCTAAGTCTCTGCTACCGAGCGGCCGTAGCTCAGTTGGTAGAACGTTGTGTTATCATTCGCAAGGTCCTGAGTGAAAACGATCCCAGCGACCGCGCATTCTGACAGGTTTTTCCTCAGTCGCACCCAGCAAATGCCGTGATGGTACCTATAAAACTAAGCCCTGGCCGACTACCTTCCATCATCCTCTTCCCACCCTATCTCGGCCTGAGCCATAGATGCCTGAAAGCCAAAAATAAATAAATACGCCAAGTCCCTCCTAATATGAGACACGTCAATTAATAAGTATTTATATATCTTATTCCAATTGTGTTTAGAGACTGTTTTGTATTTAAAGTACGAGACGTAATGACTAATTCATTTTATTTTGCTTTTGCAGAGCAAGTTTCTTTCGTTTTACCAGTATGCGAAAACTTTTAATTCCGATAGTTTTGATTATGAAGCCCTGAAGAGTACAGACTTCGTGTTCATGAGATGGAAAGAGCACTTTTTAGTTCCTGATCACACGATTAAGGATATTAACGGAGCCTCATTCGCAGGATTTTATTACATTTGCTTTCAGAAATCCACAGCAACGATTGAAGGATATTACTATCACAGAAGTTCAGAATGGTAAGGTTTGAATGTTCGCTCTTTTTTTCTTTACTGGGAATTGGTAGCTGCATTTTTTTTTAAACCAAATTATGACGACTAGAGTGACTTGAGTGCTGAAAGCAGTGCAAGTAAGTGGCCTTCAGCGTTCAATCATTTTGGCCGTGTAATAGTTCTGTTTGTAACTTAAAAAATACGTTGCTATTAAGATCAACGTAGTGGAGGTTAGAATAACTCGTTAGGGTGGAAGCTGTTGACATGGGTTTAGTACTTGTCACGTGGTGCTGGTTCGAATCCCGTTCCAACTGTGTCCTGACTCACGTTTTCCTCAGTCTCACCAGGCAAAGACCGAGATGCGAGAATAGAGTCTTTGCTGCTGTCTTTCCCGGGTAGAATTTGTCGCGGATGCTCGGCCTGTGTAGTTTGGTGGTATGGTCTTGGAGAGACACGCAGGTTCGATTGCTCTGACTGACGAGATTTTTTGAAGGGCTTCCCCTCAGTTTAATCATGCGAATAATCTTAGTAGGGGGACCTTTTTCCGTGCCCCAGGAGTGCATTCTTCAGAGCCTTAGGCCGTTGCTCTGGCCCATAGATGTAAGTTAAATAAATTTTCATGGGATTTAGCTCTAGTGCTTGTGCAGCCCGTTACTGTAATAATATAAAATAAATCCCTATTCTCGAACTTGTGCTTTTGTGTGGTATAATATATTCCTTGTACAGGTTGGTATATTTAGCCGTCTAGATGTAGATCCTTTAGAATTTTTTCATTTGTATTATTTAAAATATTTTACGTCTGTAAATAAATGACAAACTGTACATACTTTTTTAAAGAGGAAAAGGCGAGCGAAGCGTAAGATTGATTAAATTGAATTCAAATTTAACGTCCTAAAGCACGGGACCTACAATTCATGTTAAAGTGAACTCCGAACCACCCATTTCAATGGACCTCGTGACCACACGCACACCGAAGTAGAAGTAGTCATTATCATTTTTGTTATTTCCTTTCCGAATTTGATCGGAAGTATTATTACGAATTCCATGTCTCCTGTGAGCTCACAGTTGAAGTAGATTGGAGATGGAAAGTAGCTATTCTGCACTAGAGATGAAAGACCGGGCTTTTGGCATGAATCTGCCAGATATACATAAGAGAAGATTAGACTAACCAAAACGTGTTTGTAGAAACTGGCAGCAGAGAATAAAATAGTTTGTTTCTTCATGCACATCACTAATTACAGTTAATGTGACATCACATTACATTCGTTTGATTTTGATGCAGAAAAAAAATTATTCAGTACAAGATGCCGTTCATCAAATAAAAAATCCTCAGTTGTGGTGTCAAGCTGATGAACTTCTAATGACGGGACCTACAGCTTTTAGTAACTGAGCTCCGAGCCCCATAAGCATTAACTTTTAGGGAAGAAATAACTTTTAGCATTAACTTAACAGTGAAGGGAAGAAGATTTATCACGAATAGTGCCTAAGTTTTGAAAATAATGTATTAATCCCTCGAAGGAATACGAAAGGTACCGCCCGGACCCCGTGGCTTAATAGTGAAATATATGTCCATGAAGGATGGGATAACACGGGAAGTTTCAAAACTGCTATTCTAACAGGCAGTGCGTGGAATATAATCCTTACCGCTTCTTTCCCTGTCCATTTTCTCAAGTTTCTACCCGTAGGACATATTTGAGATGGGGTATTGCCGTAATTGCGAGGACAGTAATGCAAATAAGATCCAGAACAATTAAAAAAGCTAATAAAAACTTGGGAATATATCGATCATGGTTGGTATAGAGGTTAGCACGCTCGCTTTCTGTGCATGTTTACAGGTTTCAGTAGTTTACCGAAAATTGTGGGTCTGTCCTCAGAAACTCACCAGGTCGCTTGGGAAGGTCGTAAAATAAATCCTGAGAGAGTAGACATTCGAGGAGAATGAGTCATGTGTAAACGTAAGGCATCGTGCTTGTAAATAAATCCTTATCTTCATATTTTCAGTCGATCTTTAGATATAATAGTAACGGGTGGGTTGGGGGTTGGGTTACAACTGTTGACACTGACTGTAATGAAACAGATGTACCGTATTGTCGGTTATTTGTACTAGCAGCATGATAATGAACCTATTATTTTTAGCGTGGGAAGGATGTATGTGAACGCATTGGTTATGTTATGGGTATATATTGACAGGAAGATAACGAGTGACCTTGCCCATCGTTACTATAAAATGCTGGCACGACAAGTAACAAGATGAAAACGTGATTCTTCTAAGGTCGCGGGAATCTAGTGTTAGAATCTCATTGTAGTGTGTGTATCTGTAGGTATGCCGAGGAGACAGTAAATGATGAGAACACATGGGTCACTAGAGAATAGTTTGGTATTTTTGGCAAGAGGGTTAAGGGTATAAAGCAATACATTATTACTTGTTGTAATTTCGTGAGACAAGGAATAAATTGTCATCGTCATTCCGTAATACGGAAATTAATTTTGTACCTTGATTTGAATAATGTCACTTTTTGTTGATGCCCTGTAGCGAAACATGCTTTTCAGTTCATTATTATTTTTTTTTTTTTTCCTCTTGGAAAATCCGTTGCGTTTCTTTTCTATCCTGCTCTCGATGTTTACAGAGGTCTAACAGAACCTGCGTAGATGAGATCGTTACACTTCTTTGTGTTGAGGCAGTGCGAACTGGATGCATCAGTCTATTTTTAGAACTCGGGACGGTGCCAAAGTCTTTGTATCTATATTTAATGGCTGGCAAGTGGCTTCGTAGTCATGTTGGCAAAGGTTCGTTGTTGTTGTTGTTGTTAATAGGACTGCATTCAGGCATTTTTGGCATGGTTTCACAATGAACTCGTTCTTTTGTTAAGGTAGTGACAGTCGAAACAGATGTAAATAAATGATTTCTGAGTTATGGTGTCTTCAAGTTTTCGTATTGTGAAATCGGTTGTTGCTGTGGCCATTAGATATATAGGATTGCAATTTCCTAGAGCAAATCCAAGTATCCGGGGACTAGACAAAACGTATGGTGTGATAAAGTCAGCAAGGAAATCTCAGAATAAATTGGTATCTAATGGAACTAACAATATTCTTGGAGCTTACCTCAAAGTTGAAGCCGGTTGTAAATAACACTCATAAGGACATTGATTGGAAAAAGTTATGTTCCACTGCGGACGCATTTTAATGTAGTGGCTCGGAAGCCACTTTAAGTCATGTGTTTATGAAATTTGGAACTCTTGAATTGTATTTATTAAATATTGTCCCTAGTTTTTTTTTTCTCAATATTTGGCCAGGTCACCTGTTTGCTGTACTTCATCCACTAGAATTATAATCATTATTTTAAAGCTATTTCTATGGTAAATTTTATAAAAAAAATTGTTTGGACAAGGGCTTAAACAGAATTTTCGTTTACTAGCCTTTTCCGTTTAGTTAACATAATCTGAATTTTTTTTTAGATTTAGACGTTCAAGACCTATTATCTGGCAAACGAAAGGTTTTTAACCCCGTTTTTATTAAGGCTCTTTTTCTGACAGGTTTTTCACCAGACAAATGCCGGGCTGGTATCTTTTAAGTTAAGCCCTGGTCGACTTCTCGCATAGTTTTCCCTACCCTATCCCGGTCTGAGGTATAAAGTTTTTTTTTTTTTTTTTTAATCGAATATGGTCAGGAATGTTGTTGTTTGAATTCCGTAACATGTTTACATGCATTTTTACCTTCAAATTTTCTCGTTTCCTCACTGCAAAATAAGAAAATTTGGTTCACTTTAGTTAGAAAATTCTTTGGGAATACTTTGTTCCCTTTTCTTTAGTCTTGAACTCGAGACTTGATCCAAATTGAAACACAGGCTCAACCTTTGAAGTGTAGGTTTTTAGATCTTTTCCTAGGAATCGAGTAAGGGTTTGTTGACCCTGGCTTATCTCAGTGTAAATGTTCTTGATATGACTGGTTTCGATTTCTTAGATAGGATGACGTTGACCTTCGTGCAGGCGATGCAGTTGTATACCACTAGGCTTAGTGAAGACCGTGAGTTTGCTACGGAATCGCATCGGGAATGTCAGGCAGGAGACGTTCTTCTAACATCTACGATGAAACAAAGCTCTGATTCAATATGTAGAATTTTTATTTAACTACATCAGTTTACGTTTATATTGGTAGTGGTTACTCTTCAGTTTCCCCAAAAGCAGAAAATCCTTGCCTGTGGAAATACCGATTAGCAGGCTTGCACATCGTCCCTTCACCTTTCAATACAAATTCATTTGTAGCTGAATTAACTTTTAACATCACAAACACAAGCATAGTGGCAACGTTTGCAAAATCGTTTTTACATGATAGGAGAGAAAATGAGCCGAGAGGACTGGTACGGGACTTGGATATATATTAACGATTGGACTTGAATAGCGATATATTTTAATTGTTATATAATTGGACATTTTTAACCGGGATCGATAAAGATAAAGGATTTATTATTATAAGTTATTAATTCCAATAAGATGGTGTCCGATAGACACTCTTTTCGTCTCGTAAATCCAAAATTTTAATTCCTTGCGAGGCGATTCGGAGCTGGTGTTCAACCGGGTTTGACCATCGTAAGTTTTTGCTTGGAATATGGATATTTAACGAACGTTAGTAACTTATAACAGCATTATCGTCAGTTAAAAGGCGAGGCAAGAAGTAAAATTTTGCACTTATGGGACAGGGACCGAGACACAAAGCTGACATATCTGGTTAAACAGAACTCAGGTCGGTTAATCTAGCTGTCACTGAGGCAGAATGGATTGGTGAAGGACCGCTTTAGTGACGTCTTGCATCGCATGTCGTTTACTTGCCCCTTTCCCGCGGATCAGACCCCAGTTCAGATCCCTCATTATTCATAGGTTACGTCGTTAAAGAGCTGTGTCCGATTAGGATAAAAATCACAACTTAGTCACAATATGTATTACTAATGTTAATTCAAGTACATTTCTGTACAGTAGAGTATCGCAGAATCAGCATCGTTAATGATAAATTATATATCTTGAAAATGTTTAAAATAATATACAATATCGTGGTATGATTTGGAATTCCGAAAAACTGGTTCAGCTAGTAAGGATGTGTTTCAGCGACCCCATAAGCAGAATACCTGTAGGTGGTAATAATATGTCAGATAGTTTCGAGATTCGCAGTGGATTTAACTTCGCGTTGGAATACGCGTGAACGGTTTGAACCAACTGTTCGTGTACGCGGATGATACAGAACGATATAGGTACACTACAAAGTAACACCGATGCCTTCGTAGAAGATGCGATATGTCTACAGGCAAACTTAGAGAAAACGAAAACGAGGCGAAATACAGAGGATGCAGGAAATAGAGACATAATAATTAAGAATGAGATGATGGGCAAATTCAGCAAATTTAAATAATTGGGAGCATGTTTGAAACTACGGTTTTAAGGAAGATATACGGAACTAGGCGACCGCAGAATGGAGGAGCTTGCATAGAATTCAAGAGACTGTTTGATTCGCCCGATATTATAAAGAGTAATGAAATCAAGACGGCTAAGATGGACATGGCATGTAGCTCGGATGGGGGAGAAAATTTGGATTACATTCCATCATGATTGGTAAGTCAGAGAGAAAGAGGCCATTGGGATAACAGTATCAGAAGAGATCTTCGAGAGGTAAGGTGTTCATGATGAAAACTGGCTTGATGTTGCCCAGGATAGAATCCAGAGGTGAACGATTGTTACTGCGGTGATGAACTTGCGTGTTCCGTAAGCCATAGAGTTGGTTAGAAAATGTTTCAAAATGAAAGGTGCCTCCGATGGTGCCTGGTTAGGGCATGGTATTAATAGAGAACCATCATGCTGAATCCTCCATATGTAAGGAATATAGTGATTTTGATCAACATGTCCAAGAATTACAATAATGTCGGGAAGGTTGGGATCGTTTCTTTATTGTTAGAAGTTTGTGGCGTTTTACTGTAGACGTGCTAAAATTCATACCGACAATCATAGGCTTGTGGAGGATGTAATCAGTGAGGGGTGTCAGTTGAAAGGTAAATATGCAAGGTTAGACAGAGCCTTTTTGGTTTTCGGCAGACCTGAGAATTAGTAAGGAGCAGCTCTCCCTGCTGGTCTTTTTTCGCCCATAAAATCCAATGTTAAATTAAAAACTGTACTTGTCGTTTTTAAGTATCATAAACTTTTCGTGAAAATACGGTTAAATAGGTTAAATTTTCTTGAAAATATGCGTTGTCATTTTATGGCGTTCTAGATATTAAACGATTTTTTTCTGAAGCTGCGCATGTCTATGCTGGGACTCTGATTTTTATCCCGTGGCCGCATTATACACCTGCCTGACACTAAATATCATCTGCACTCTGTACTGTATGAATATATGACACTGCGTGTTGTGACGGTTCGTATCGCTGTATGACCTTGAACAACATTCGGTAATCGTTTACTTTGTTGTACGCTTCCTGCACTTGTATGTGGCCACAGCCACGATCTGTCGATCAAGTGCTTTTTATGGGCAGCAAGCGTCGTCCTTTGCTATTGATTGGATAAGAGATATTCCTCAATTAGCATCGTTTCATGACTTGGCTCTAGGCTTGTAATAACTGTAGTGCTTTCTTACGGCGTGTTACCTCATTTGTTCTCCTAAATAAACTAGTGAATAGTCTTCACGGGAATACAGCTTCTTAAAATTATTTCCATATTCTATTCCAATATCAACATGATAATATTATGATAACAGAAGCTTATGTTAAGAGAAAAGTAGGTGCGTCCGTGGCAAAGCATAGTCTTGCAATATATTCTTGCCGTGCTTAAATTTTCTTTGTAAGGCAAAAATAATGTCTACACTTTATGTACACTTTCCTCCCTACAGATTATACCATAGTATCTACTTTTTATTATTCTATGTTGATACTAGAAGTAATTTTGAGTAATTAAGCATTTGATAGACTTAAAATAGAAACTTCGTTATCCACATTTTGTGATTTTAAATCTACTATCCTTTTTATTCTTGTGCTTGTATGTCCCTTCTCCAGACCTTTCCACATTTGAATAAAACAATGTAACCTTGAGATTCGTCGTACGTAAAATATCTTCAGCAAATGTTGCTTATTTTTGTGTTGAAGTTCTTTGTTATCAATTTATATATTTATTATTAGGATGGAAATCGGCCAGGAATCGTCAGATGCTGTCACGCGGACACGTGATGTTTGCAGGTAATTCACTTCTTTCCTTGGTCGCTTAATTTGTTCCGTGTAGTTTACATTGTACTTGCGGGGAACTAATTCAGTGTTATACTTTTTTTTTTTTTGTTTGTTTGTAATGGAAGGCTTTGTTGAAGCAAAGAATTAACAGGAATTATGTTAGTATTTAGGACAGTTATATAAACAGTCATACTTTTTCATTCCTGCTGGCCATTCACGAGTAGGCATACATTGTTGTGTGACACACGCAAAACATATACATTAGCTTGTTCTTTTACGTATAAAATTCTGGGCTTTCAAAGAGCTAGGCGTGCCTGGCGTGGGTTATTGTAAATCTCAAGGAAACATGTCGCAAATGAAATCGTTATACCGAAGCTAGAGGAGAAGTTATGCGATTTTGTGACTTTACTAAAATACACAGGAGACGTATAATAATTTCTGGAGGTGTCACAATAAGAACATAAAATACAGCTTGCAAAATAACACCGACAAAAACACTTTACGAGATTCCTGACTTGAACATAAGAAAGAAAAAAATGTATAGTCTATTGAGGGTACACAAGTGCTTTGTTTCGGCGCTGTGGGCTGCCAAAAGTTTGGGAAAATGACCTTTAAAGCTTCGTATTTCAAATAACATTGACAGTACAACGGAGGTCACTTGCTGCCCTCGGATACTTGTGTATCATAACTTGCTCTATCCAAAAATGCATATTCCAAAACCATTTCAAGGGTGCGCAAGAATTCCCCAAATGAAGTAGAGATTCCTAGAAACTTTCTGAAGTCAAGGTGGGTGAAAATAAACATGAATGGGAGTACCTTGCCTCAAGTAACAATAATTCGTTTGCGACAAGTCGATATCTCAAACAAATTTCTTTTGCGGAGCGATTTTTTTTTTTTTTAAAGATGCGTAGTAGTTATATAACGAACTGGAGTACTGTACATTTCAGCGAATATTTGAAGTCTTTATTATTAGTGAGAACTGTCACTACCCCGTTAGACGTTTTATCATCTATAGTCATACGGAAGGTCGTCTTATTCATGCTTATTTCGCACACATTTACTCCACAGGATGTCTGCGAATCTCCTACTTCCTTTGGGGAATCCCTGGCGCATCCATTGAACAAGTTTGAAATATACATTTTTGGGTAGAGCAGGTTTGGAGTCTTCGAGGGTGTCATGCCGCCTCAGTTCTTCCGTTAATGGTATTGGGAATGTCAGTCTATAAACTTCATATCCACACTTTCCGCAGCTTATAGCGGCGAAACGAATGATTTGTGCAGCTTCGATGGTGTATACTTTTTTCTTTATTTTCATGTCAGGAATCTCCAGAGGTGATTTTGTCGGTTTATTTTGCAACACCCTGTAGTAGCATTTCTGTTTGCTAGTCTAGGCTTCTCTTCGAAGAACGAACTCTGTGTCGTCATCGAGTCCTGATACAGTACGGAGCAAATTTGAGAATTTAGCATTACGGTTGACAATTTCGAAGGAAATACTTTCAGGCGACAATTCCCTATACACAGAAGTATTGTAACATGTTGAAAATTACTTCACGTGGACGGGTTAGGTATAATGATGGCGCGTAGTTTAGAATTTTGATGATCTCTATCTTGGTGAAATTAAAATCAAGCTTTCGGATTGGCTTCGAATGTATTCTTAAGCAACATGGGTTAGTAGTTAATTAAATGTGAAATAAGAGAATTAAGACAAAATGTAACTTACCAGTTTATTTTCCAGCATCCTTTTTATGAAGTTGAACGGCTAGAAGTGCGGAACCAGTGCTGCCAGTATTTCTTTTCAGATTAAAATCTTAACAATATGAGACCCATTCTTTATTGACCAAACCTGTGTCCGAACTACGAAACAACTACAATTAAATCTGGAGACGGGTTTGGTCAATAAAGAGTGGCCTTCGTTTTTTTTTTTTTTCAATTTTGCATCCGAGAAGAAATGAAAAATGTAGCCAAAGTAACCTTCATTCTTGGACATTTCACTTCATAGCACGGAGGACAGCGTGGCTGGGAAGTAAACTGTTGTCACGTTTGAATTGTCTGCATTCTCTTATTTTCTTTTTTATTTATACCTAAACTTTGTTGTTCCTAAAAAAAGAATCGGAGTGAACTTAAAAGTTACGGGTTTTTAATTTTACCAAAAGAGAGAGAGTTCACAAAGTAAGCGCTATATTGAAAAACGCATAGAAAAAATGGTCCCTGCAGTTAGAAGGAATCGAGCCCGGATTACCCTGTTGCCGGCCGATTTCTGTATCATTGAGTTAACCAGCACCACGAGATACTGAATCAGCTGAACTAGCTAATGGCTGCCTGATCTAAGCACTTTGCTACCTGCGGATATTTTAATTTAAAAAAAATAATAATCTGGAACTCGTTTTGTACGACAAGATTGTGTGTTAATGTCCTTTACACAGAGCCCTTTTATGTTAATTTCTCAATTAATATCACCACAGGTAACTAAGTACCTTGACTTACAATACCGGCAGCATTAACTGGCTTTGGTGAAGTTTGAGAAAGAATACTCCGTGTGCACAGAGGTTGGTCGTGATGGTAGTTCAATGATGCAACAGTCGACCGGGAGCTTCGGGATCCGGGTTCGATTCGCAGTCATTGCAGCGACCAATGTTTAGTGCATTCAAATTACGTCACCTAGTCCCCCGTGATATAGTAGCAAAACTCGCTGTCTACAGGCCACCACTGAGGAAATAGTGCAACTCAAACCTTGTTCACTTCCTAACTGATGTTCTTACTCGTTTCCGTCTGTGATATTAGGCATTTGCCGGATGATGCCTTGAAGACGGTAGTATTCATTACCTTGCTTTTTTTTAGCACCAGCTGGGAAGCCCTAAAATATAGATGCGTTGTTCAGTAGATACTTGCGCGATCAGTAAGTTATAATTTAGAAAACTAACTAATATTTGTGGTTAGATTTAGTCTTTAAACATAATTTTATTTTGATTGTTGGTTTATTTTTTACTTTGCTTCTAAATATAGAGCTTTGACCTTGGGTCAGGTCGTGATTGTAATGCGGGACGTAATTTCCTGTTGGATGCTAACAATCCTATTATTCATACAGTACACATATATATGCTATCAAAGAAAATTTAGTTAATGTAAGCAGAGAAACACTGAATGAGGTTTCGTACATACAGTGAAATGAGACCTATACCTAATGTTCATCTGCTGTTTCAGTTGAAAGGTACCTCCCTAATTAAGAATTCATACATCTGTTAAGTAATTCGCAACGGTTGTGTGAATTTTTTTTAACACTTAACAGAAAACTTCGTGGTAGCCATAGACAGTTATTCTAGTAGCTTGTGAGTAGAACATTTCTTCTGAAACTCTGTGTTCCAATCACTATTATGGAATAGTTCGATATCGAGTCCATGAACATTCCTAAAACATTTGTTGCTCGTGGAAACACTTCTCGTTGTTTCTAACGCTGTACTGAACTTCTTTCATTGTTTTTAATACATCAAAACTTGTTTTCGTAATGCTACAGAGATAGAAATTTTACTCACTTCTTTGGTAACGTTTTAACGGCGTGCGAAACTAGTTCCTGGTCGATCATACATACTTCCGAAAATCACGCAGACTGTAGATCAGATTATACGAATTAGGGCGATGGGTGTTTCTTTTACAAATTAGTTTCTACGAATTTAATGATACGATTATTGTTGACTTGTGGTATTATTAGTAGGCCGATCAGACTAAACTAGGTTTGTTCATCAGGTCTTTCTGCATGTTTTTATTTATTTCTTCTATTTTCTTTTTTTTAATTTCATCGTTTAATTCTACATTTCAATAAACATGTACTGGTCTGTCCCTTTAAGTGATCATTAGCTCGTTGAGAGATGATCGATGAATGAATCTTTTTAGGTATGTATTCTTTGTACTTCGCAACTCAGTTGGGAGAAATAAACTTGAAGCTTTAATACTCGGTAGTATTAGCCGATCGTTTATAAGGCTTCATCAAATTTAATTCAGTTTATATAATGAATTATCAGTTCTTAGCAAGTGGGTGAAAGAAAATTATAAGAGTAGATTATCGTAAGGGAAATAGGAAAGACGCACAAGTATACAAGAAAAGAATTCCCATACATATTGTTCGTTAAATTATTAATATGAAATGACAGAGTAGGTCATTTATCGGAGACTTTTAAAAAGCAGATAGAGTAATTGTTCATAGGTGTGATACGCTTTCCTTTATATGGTGGTTTTGTGCTGCATATTAAACAGTAGTTTTATCAATGAATGTTGATTTGATCATCTTGCCAAGTTATCGCTTTATAAGCTTCTAAATGTGTTGTTTCGCAGCATTCCGTTCTTGAAATTGCGATAAAACCAGTTGGGTACTTTTTTTTTTTTCTTTGTATTATTTGGACACATTTTGCTGTCATGTATAGATATTCCTTTGTTGGTTTGCGAGGAAGTAATGGGTTGACAGAATCATCATTCGCTTTTCCGTGTTTCCACTATATTGATTTGGACTGCCAACAGGTGGTTAGTGTGTTATGGCATAGATTTTGGGGTTTTACTTGGAATTCTTACGCAACAGAATATATGCTATTTCCAATTCTGGACATCTGGATCTATTGCTTGCTTTACAATTTTTACCTAAAGATTAAGATATACGAAAAAAAAAAAGTTGCTTTCTGACAAGATTCTCGTACGTCAGCGACGTGTGGAAACTTCTCATCGTGAGGTTAGGGCGCGAACATAAAAGTGAAAAGGAATTAATTAGAAGTATTTTTTTTTTTTTTCTAAGAGATCTGTTGACTATATTTGTCTTGTGTAATTAAATGAAGAGATTAAATAGATTCAAATTCCGACTGGGGCACGGATGCTGGTATCAGTTTCAGTTTGAAATGACGTAGTGCGGAATCTAAAATAGTGATTAAAACTATTTCAGAGTACCCTGTATCCGAAACATTAATATTTCGAAACAAATATCTTTTTCATGGTATATAATAAGGGGGAAGGTGGAAGTGAATGTGGAACTTCTGTTTCTAAATCGTACGCTTATTTCCTGCTTAAATCACTTAATAAAGATAGTTCCAGGATCATTAGTGTAGATCTTTGATGATTTCTATTCTGGAGAATAACCAATTGTTCATAGGGTTGTTTGCTATTGCCGTCATCTTGGGACTTATTTGTGTGAAGAGTATTTAATTTTCTCTCTCTCAACGTGAAATTTTTTAGTTATTTTTAATATGCAAAATGCATTTTTATGCAGCATACTACTACTTATAAATGTTTCATACAGGGAAGTGTATCTGTAAAGCCCAACTCATCAAGATAATCATTGCCAAGTTCATTGGAAATAAATCGAGTACATAGATCTCCGCGAGTGAATTAAACTTGGAAACATAACAATTTGCTGAAAGAAGCAGTACAGTTCAAATTTTATTTTACTTGCCCAAAAAGCCTTTAATGCTTTTGATGAAAACAACACTATTTTGTACGTTTTATTTTCCAGTCTGAAGAGATCTTCGTGACTGACTGGCACGTGATAGAAAACAGGAAAGGCAAAGAAGTCAGAAGTAGGCAAAAGGACAAAAAGTGCGGAGGTATGGAAATCTGAGTATAAATGTTTTGCATACTTGGTCGTATTCACAGATAGGTGAATTGGAAGGTGGCTCCTTTATTTTGTTCAGTTACTACTATCCAATAACGTTACTAAAATAATAATAATAAAAAAATCACTTTCCAATTAGCCCACCTGATCACAAGGTATGTAAGTTTGTTGTACTCAGATTTCTCCTACTTTGATTTACGTGTCATGTAGTCCCGAAGATTTCCTTAGAGTGGAGAAAGAGATACCGAATATTTTGAGTGGGTTAACATTTCCAAGATGACGGCGATGGTCAGCGACTGTTAAATAGTGAATTGAATGAGTAAATAATATATTCTCTTTTCGTTTTAGGTACCAGTCTTTAACATTAACACATGTACCAGAGCACAGCATCCAAATATACGAATTTAGGTGAAAAGAATGAACAATGCAGTAGCAAGTGTGCGTGGTTGAACGAGCTGTGCATACGAGCGTTTAAGTTGCCATGTTATTGTGATTCTGGTGTGATTAGAGAATCAAGACAAATGTGTATAAGTGCGACTAAAGAAAAGAAAACTTGTAATAATGAGTGAAGGAGTGTGTGTGTGTGTTTGTGTGTAACTGTATTTCAGTTTAAAAATAACTGAGATGAACATTTGAGTTCACTTCATTGGCACTCTTTCAGGACATTGTAAATGTTGATGTAGTTGAGTTCTGACCACACCTGCTGTTTCTTGTACACATCTGTTCATATATATTTTTTTCTTGTACAAAAAGTTGGGATTTAGTGTGTGTAAGTAAAAGAGTGATTACTGAAACATCTCAGTATTCTTAGAAGCGAATCCGTGTATGATTGCGCTCGTATGTTTGTGACGAAATACTGTCATGGTACCTACATATCGTATTCTTTCTGTTAAATGTAAATAAAAAAGTTTGTTTTTCGAATCGACCTCGAATTCAACGATTATGGCTGTTGTAAGAACTGTTTTGTTAGGAAAGGCAAGTTAGGGTATGCTTTTTTAGTTCATGGACGCATTGTCGTGTACAAATCAATTTCCCTGTTTGTCAGTTGCGCTTCAGAATGCGAATTCACCGGTTAGACTTCGAACTTCAACCAGGAATTTTGAAGTTTAGTATTTGTATCTGAATATCAGTGCAAGCTTGAGGTTGGGTATTTCACTTTCTTGTTCTGAGATATAGAATGTATAAATTCTAACCTCAGCAGTTGTATGATGATGATGGTTCCTGGCCAGGTAAATCAATGGAAGGGGAAGGGATTTAAGTAGAACCCGAACCTCCTGTAAGTATCGAACACGGACATTTCTTGATGAACAAGGCAAATATAACCAACCATTCATCTAGCAGGGAGACGAACACCTGTGTTTTCGAACGTTTTCTGATCAAGCCATGAAAGAAATTACGATTGTAGGTATCGTGCCTTAACACAAAAGCAATAGTAGAAGTAGTGAGGTAAACTGTGCGAACAATGGGGTTTTTGGTGCGTGTTAATTAATGCACCCGGTTACGGGAAATAAACTTGTTATAAATGCATAATATTTTGAGAACATGTCAATGTGATATAGAATACACCGCAGTTGTCAATCATGTTACATTGTGAATGGCTCTGAGAGAGAGAGAGAGTGAAAACGAATAGACTGTTGTGTACAAATGGCAGATAGTTTATTGTGCGCTTTTTTTTTCTGTGTTTTGTTGGAGAGGCATTTTTTTTATTTTTAGGCATATCTTCCGTAGATTCCTTTTTGTAAAATAAAAATTACCTTCGATTTTATTTGTAGATGTTACTTTAAAATTTAAAATAATATATTTCTTGTAATATGTACTCAGTGCCAAGGAGGAAATCAGATGACCCGTATTGAAAATAATCAAATCAAATCTAGGGAATATAATATATGTTCTGTAAATGTGAAATCGACTCGGCCCTGCCAATGTAAAAAAGTATAGTATTACATTTAGATAAAAGGAAACGTGATTTCCATTGTCATCTCTTTCCGTTTGGCTAGAAGTAAGATTACTATACGGTTTTGTTCTATTTGTTGACATTGTAGGATGATTATTTTTTTCCCCCCACTGCTGCCAATGCATCTCATATTTTGTATAGTAACTGCTTCAAACATAAAGTTAGTAAGTAGCCAATCGAATTTGACACCATATGTTTCAAACTTGATTCAGCATATCTGTAATAATCCCAGCAGTATGTGATATATGTTGAAGGTTTAAGAGTGAGAGTGGATGTAGTTTGTGATTGTATGTTTGATAGGATGTGTACATAAGATCTTAAAAATGTTCACGAAAATCATTTACACCTACATAATTTTAGCTCTTTTTTTTTTTCTTCGCTTCTGGTGAATTACTGGTGTGTACAGAATAGAGTTACGCGTGAGAACTCTTAATAGAAAAGTAGAACTATTTACCAACATCCAAAAGACATCAGTTCATTGTTGTGCAGATGTAACCACAGCTCAACTGATCATTTGTTACGACGTTGATCACTGTTCTTTCATTTTAATCCACTTCGTTAATTTGGTTATGTAAATTTGTACAAAGTATTGTTCCCAGTGTCCATGGTGAACTATTGAAGGATCGCTAGTTCCCTTTCTGTAGCTGCTTACTATTAGAAGTATTTTGTTTCTTATCTGCAAGTGGTGCGATATCGTTATTAACGTTCTGAACGAGCTGTTGACCCTTCTAAGGACGGGACCTACAGTTTTTAGTAAAATGGGCTCCAAACCACTGCGTTTAATAGACCCCGGTGAGAATTAAACCCGTGACCACGCGCGCAGAAAGCGAGCGCGTTCACCTCTCGGCCAACCCGAGGTCGGGGTATCGTCGTCTCAATTGTGACATATCTTCATAGAGTTTCAGGTAGTGGGGAGAAAGTTCCAGCATTTAATCCTGTAACGGTGCACCATTAACCACTCGTACATACGTCCTGTTCAACAACTATTGTTTGAATGTTTAGAAGACAACACAATTGCGAGGGCGAACAGTTGGGCACGTTTAAAATTCAATGGTTGATGAAAAGTTAGAGCAAAGTTTTGTAACCCTGATTCTTTTCCGGTCACTAACTGTTTTTTATTGCCTTTTGTGATAGAAGCTGGCCGTCCACAGGTGGTTGAGCCGACGGAAGTAGTCGTGCGGTCTGAAGCGTTAGGCCAGCTTTGCGGATTCGAAACCGCCTGGGGTATGATGATGATGGATTTTAACAAGCATAGCGCTCACTGAATCTTCACGGACCGAAGTCAGAAGTTACTAAAATTGCCCATGCACAATAAAGTTTACCAAAGGTGGGTTCATTACTATTATTATTTTCTTTTATATATGGCTGATTCTACTCTGTTGTTCAAATCTTGAAGCCACCAGTGCATTTTTTTTTTACGTGTATCGGTCGTTGGCAGTGCTCGTAATGAAAATTTGGAAGTGACGGTATATTTACGAAGCAGTAACGTCAACTATACAGTTCAACTCGTCAAAAAGTGCTCGTATAAGAAGAAAAATGAATAGAAGCACTGGTATATATATCATACCGGCGTATACAGTCTCATGTCGAGCACTGGACTCGTTGGGGATGAAATTTAATTGATCTTTCTACGGAAATTACAGGATTTCATTTAAATTCTTGTATATATTCCCTATAGACATAGATATCCGATGAAATATCAACCTCATCATGTATTTTGAAAGACAGTTTCCGTCGTACCGACCTCGATGGCCGTATGGACAAGGGCGCCGTCCAGAAATTGCGGGTTCGAAATGATACTTTGTTTCAAAAGTATTACACTCGTATAATGGAGACGGGTCGTTTAATATGCTGCATTCCCCCATAGGCAGTTTACAATGTGGAAGTGTTTGGAGAGTACCTGCATTTCCAGGTATAAAAGAAAAGTAAATTCCAGAGAAATACAAAACACAAGCATGAAAGCAGCTAAAAAATATGCAATGAAAAAATCTTTCAAGTTATTTCTTCCCACATCTTTTGTCAAAACTGTTCTAGCTTCGTTTTCAGAGTTTCTATGGAGGATTTCAGGAGTTCCTCTTTATTTTCTGTCTCTATACTTCCGTTTCGAGCTTGTAATTAATTGTTTTCAGCGAATTGTGGTGTTCCAGATCGAGCAGTATTCATAGACCGGTCATTTTATTAGGCAGCCTTGAACATTGAGGCAAATGACATAACATCCATTTCGACCCGTAAGTAAGTAACCAACCATTGTGTGTGTGGGCTGTGGTTGTATAATTGGTTATCGAACTAGCAATTGCTTTCTCATCATATGTTCATAATAACTCTGTTGGCTTTTTATCCTCATTTAAAACTGTATCATACCTATCCACACACAGAATAAAACCATTGTTGCACCATAGAATATTACATTCAGTTCCTACCATTCAAATTATTGAGAAACCCTTTCATTATAATCTAGTATTCGTATTTAAAAGGGCTGAATTTGTACAGATTTTTGCAGTGAGCTAACAAGCCATTATAATCCATGTAAGAAAAATTTATTAAAGAGAGTTTTCCCAAAATTGTATACGTGATAAAATCATTATTGTTGTTATTGTTTTATTTTAAATTGTCCATTCCCCACACGTATTGTTTGTATATTTTGTGGAATCGTAATTGTCATGTTTGAAAAAGTTGGAATATTTCTTTTAATAATTAAGATGAACTATGAAACGTGGTGATCTTGTTTGAGAAGTGTTTTCTATATGTGCGTGGAGGTATGTGAGTATATGTTCGTATGTATGGAGTAACGTCGATCAACTGTAATGAGCTGGGACTATTATTAACGTATCAGGCAATGATTTTGCAATGCAGGTGATTGAAATAATGAATGACCCATACATTTAATGGCAGCAATAGTCATGTAAGATAGGATGTGTAACGTTTAAATGTTGCTTGTTTTTTATTAATGCTATAAATTCTTAGAGAATATGATAGCAGTAAATACTCACACTGTTAGTGATTTCTGTATAGATATTAGTTTATATATAGTTTATCGATAGAGACAGTGTCTAATACTTTTATGTAAGTAGGATCTGTATGTGAATACAGATGTGAGTACTCATACTTTGATCTACAAGTGTCTTGCCATTAAGTTTAGATTCGGAAGATATTCTTTGTTTTATGTTCTGTGTACACAACTTGGAATTTTCGTCTAGTCGTTTTCGATATATATATATAAAAAATGTATTTGAGGGTCTTAGAAATACCGTCACCCATTCGATATGTATGTATACAAGGGGCTTTGAAGAAACCAACAAATTACGAATATTATTAGATTCATTGTTACCAAACTTTGTTAGGAGTGAAATCATTTTAGCAGTTGATTTATGAAAAAAATTGTACATACAAAAATAACTCTGAATACAATACCATTCACTGGGAATTCATTGCACGTCAAAGTTCAATACCTGCGTCATATTCTCACCTCATTTGAAAGTCGGTTTCGTAATAAGATAGTAATTTGAATTTATAATAACTAAAAGTATGCTGTCATGCCCAATTACGTTTTTGTTGCTTCATTGATAAAATGAATTTATATACATGTATATTTGTACTTACGAGATCTTCCGGTATTGTAAATAGTTGAAGCGTGTGTAACGGAAATGTGTATAATACAAGCAGAAAGTAGTTCGTGGTGTGAACTTATGTCGGACCCAAAACTTGTGGGAGAACTCTTTTCATTTTTTTTTTTCCGCGTCCATAATTTAGCAGCTGCATACGTAACCTGCAGAAAGTGTCATAGGATAGATCATAGTGGTGGATGGGGCGAACGTATTCATTGCACAACAGGATTGAAAGTGCAGTTCTATGTAATTCTGATCTTTTATTCACTTAATATGTAAATTCGTCAATAGGTTCAAATTTCGGTTCATCGTTTGTGATAAAAAAAATATATATGTATGGTGAAAATTAAATGTGATCTGTACCTGAAAGGTGAGGTTATTATTTTTATTAACCATGCCCTCAGTTTCGAGATGTAAAATTAAGTTAATAGTAATATTAATTTGGGACAGTAGTCTGTGTACGCTATTCAGAATAATATACAGGGTGTATCAAGAGTCACCATCTATCTCGAAGTAGGAGGAGCTCAAAGAAAATAGTTCAGATTTGGGTTTAGGAAGCGCTATGAGGGAGTTTTAGTCTTCCTTTACGTTATTTTTGCATTCAGATTCTAACATATACTACCGCCTAAAAGAAAGCAGATAAAGAGGAGCTGAGTGCATTTGGTGCAAAAGTACCATGCGGATAGCTTGTAGCCTCAGTAAATTGAAAGCGGTAAGGTTCGTTAGTCGGAGTGCAAAAGTTACGTAAAGGAAGGTTGTGGTCTTTGTAAACGTCTTCATAAATCAAGGTGTCTCAACCCAAATCTGAAATATTTTCGTGGAGATATTGATACGCCCTGTATATTGAAATTGGGTCAGACTTCTGCTGCAGAATAAGAAAAAGATATTTTTGGTCATGATGCGTGAAAATTGGACTATATTTTAATCTTTTACAAGGAATGTTATTCCTGTAACATTATAGTTGGGTGATGGTAGAAAAATACATGCAAAAGCAAATAGAGTAACCCTGATTTTAAAAAAAATTCCAAGTTGTATAAGGCATAAAATAAGATCCAGTTCAGAAGTCATTGAAATTATTACCTTGGACCATTGGTAATGATTGTTATATTTTATCATAAATGAACAAATAAATGTACCTATCGTAATGGTCTCTTTAAGTTTCACTTTACCTGGAACTTTCGAATTTGAAAATAAGGGTGTATAGGGAAAGGGCAAGCGTGAATTGGAAGGTTGTAGGTACCTTTGTTCTACACTGTCTTCTAAGGGAGAAAGCAGGAGAACGTGCTTATCTGAAAACATGGTACAGCTATGGACAAAAGTTTTGACGCATGCCTATAACTTATTGTAAAAATAAATATATTGAACTATCATATGGTATATATTTGTTGACTTGCAGTGATATGCACAATAACATGACGTCCTTGTGTGAAAAATATTGCCCTGATCTTTAGCTAAAGAGGATGATATTTTGGGCGGGGTCGTTTTTAAAAAGTCCAAACATCTCACCGAGCTGTATAGTACCCTCGTTTTATCCCGGAGAGGGATATTTTTTGTAACCCGGTGAGAATTATTAATCATTATTTGAATTTTCGTTCATAGATGTTACGCACAGGAGCGTCATCTCTGCAAATTTGGGAAATATTCTGGAAACACCTGCGTCCAAACTTTTGTCCGTAGCTGTGTACGTGATGAATCAATCTTCAGTCTAGTAAACATAGGAACTAGCTTATACTGAGTGTTCCGTGAAAAGCAGAATGAGAAAACCCATTTGCCGGCGGCATTGGGCACACTAACAATAAATATTCTCTTTTCTAAGGTATAGTTCACATTCGGCATTTTTAAATTCCTGCTTTCGGTGACAATATATCACATCAAACTAAATCAGATATTTAGATATTTTGCGCAAGGGGGATCACTGGTAAATATATGTACTAACGTGTTTGCGAAACCTAATAGTCATATTTCGATAAATGACATAATTGGTGACGGCTTAGCAAATCAGTCTTACTGGTAACTAATGAATTCATTTGACCAATGTTTTTCAGTGAGGAATGCGACTTACAAGGGATTTCAATGCTTTGCCTTATTAAACCATACTTATTCCTTGAAACTTAAATGCTTACGTTTGCGAAACTTGCCTAAACAGAACCCCCTCAATTGTAAAGATCGGTCAAGTGAATGTATTGGGTACTAGCTGACATCGCTTGCGCCATTATTTGTAGAGATATGACGTCCTTTCTGACGATACCGACGCAATTTTGAACCTCTGTAGCTCCGAAATTTCTTCAAAGGAACTTTTTTTTGTTTAAATGTAAATAATCCCGTCTTGAAGTTCGTCGGTGTTATTCATTACCCCACTGTATATTCCATTCACAGTACTCAATCTTGAAAACACCTAATGATTAAGCTTGCCATTTATTAAGAAGATTTAAAAGGCTAACCAAGAAGCAATTTTGTATCAGTCACAACGAGTGAATATCTATGTATGGTAGCAATCAGCACTGAACTACACTGGCGTCCAAAATTGAAGCAAAAAAACTAACCAATTTCGCCAAAAAACATATTTCTTGAAACACATGAATATGGTATACAACGATAGCTAAACTGCAAAGACACAAAACTTTAACATGGAAACTACTTAATACAGGATCATTCCATGTGAAATCGACCAGCACGAGCTGCTCGACCATTTTGGATTTTTTTCATATTTGCACCACGAAACAATTATTTTATTTTTATCAGCAGCCATTTTGAATCTAGGCTCACTTGTCTTCACTGCGGCAGGCAAGAATAGGAGTTTGCAAGGGTTTAGAAAAAAAGCCACTGCTCTCTTCTCATTAAAGATAGAAAGAAGATATTTTGGGCTTTTAGAAGATGTATAAAAATTTCGAAAAATATTTTTTGAAATCTGGACTTAGGGGCTTATAATTCGATCTTAATCATGATCAAAATCATAGTTTTTATGGAATATTTAAGGTGACTTGGGTTTGAAACCTCTAGTTGTAATTTTTTGTGCAAGAACTATGTCGTACCGTTTCAAGAGATTAAAAAAAAATGATTTGGACCCCTTCATAGCATTTTTTGGCCTCAAAGTTGAGAAAAATCGAAATTCCGGGAATTTCAAGGTCGAATTTTCAAGAAGGGAAACAGAGAGAAAATTCTTGTTGCGAAACAATCCATCTACTAATACTGTACAAAACGTGCAAGTTTCATTTTGTGGTTCGAAGTGGTATAGAAATTATAGGGTTCCAAAGCATGAGCAAAGGTATTAACAGAAAGGTAATCGGAAATACGCCACAAATGATCTAAATGTAAGTTTTCAATGCTTTTTATTATTATTTTAGCAGTCTCATATCAATGCCAATTTTGCACCGATAAACACCAAGGTCTCTTCTCCGGACGTCACGATTCTGATTATTGTAATTAGCCTTAGAAGTAACTGAGGGGCATGTGTAACTGAAAGCACATACGACCCAAATATGTATATTCTCCCCCTTTCGCCAATGCTAAAATAAAATAAGCATAGAAAACTTACATTTACGTCATTTATGGCGTATTTCCGATTGCCAATCTGTTACTACTTTTGGTCATGCATTCAGACCCTATAACTTCTATACCACAAAATGAAACTTACAGGGTTTGCACAGTATTAATAGCTGGATTGTTTGGCAACAATAACATTTTCTATCCGGTCCCTCTTTTCGGAAAATTGACCTTGAAATTACAAAAAAAAATTGACCTTGAAATTACAAAAAAAAATTGACCTTGAAATTACAAAAAATGACCTTGAAATTACAAAAAATTGAGCTTGAAATTACAAAAAATGACCTTGAAATTACAAAAAATGACCTTGAAATTACAAAAAAAAATGACCTTGAAATTACAAAAAAAAATGACCTTGAAATTACAAAAAAA
>JAGDQP010000014.1:60825-96033 GCA_022664845.1 Lepisma saccharinum
ATGACCTTGAAATTACAAAAAAAAATGACCTTGAAATTACAAAAAAATTCTATTATTCTCAACTTTGAGGCCAAGAAATGTTATGAACTGGGCCAAATCCAAATTTTCTTCTTACATCTCTGGAAACTGTACGAGCCATAGTCCCTACACAGACAATTACCACTTGTGTTTTCAACCCAAAGTCACCTTAAATATTCAATAAAAACTATGATTTTGATCATGATTAAGGTCGAATTATGAGTCCCTTAAGTCCAGATTTCAAAAATATTTTTTGAAATTTTTATACATCTTCTAAAAGACCAAAATATCTTTCAACCAGTGAAAAACAGAACTTTCTATCTTCAATGAGAAGAGAGCAGTGGCTATTTTTCTAAACCCTTGCAAACCCCTATTTTTGCCTGCTGCAGTGAAGACAAGTGAGCCTAGATTCAAAATGGCTGGTGATAAAAAATAAAATTATTTTGTGCTTCTTACTAACAGGGCTATCTATGGTGCAAATATGAAAAGAATCCAAAATGGTGAAGCAACCATTTGCATACAAATTGTTCGATTTCACATGGAATGATCCTACAGTCAAATCTTAGAATAGCAAGATCACAAAATAAAAGTAGCTAGTAGTATCAGAAGAATCACAAAACATAATAAACTTGACGTCCAAAATTAACATAAGGTCACCCCTAGCAGCGATTCAAGATTGGCAATGACATTGCACTGGTTCGCAGTATATCGCGCCGTAACACTGCTGACCACTTTATTTTGTGATGTTGGTCTGAGAATACATGCTTTGTTTTCCAACTTGAGACTATTTTCCGATCTTGCTATCGTAAGATTAAACTGTATTAAGTATTTCTCATGTAGAAACCTTGTCTCTTTGCAGTTTTACTTACGTTGTATAATACCATATTAATATATATCTTCGCGTTAACAAGTGTTTCAAGAAATTTGTATCTGTCTAGACTGTTTCGTTTTGCTTTTTGGACACCAATGTATTATGTGACATTGAAGCACAAACTTGTACGACGTTGCCATGAGTAAGGCGATATTTTAAAAGCAGTCATTAGTTCGGTTCATGAAGAAACTTGACTGAAGTATGGCTTAGACCGGTATAGGGTAGGGGAAAGATTGCGGGGAGTGGACCAGAGCCTACGTTGAAGACACCATCCCGGCATTTGTCTGGCGTGACAGGATAAAGGTCTATCAGGATGATTAAGAAACTTGACTACTTGTTACTATTGCAACGGATTTAAAAGTGCTTTTGCGAACAGGACTACAGTCGACATGAGAACTTCTAATTAAAAAATAAATAAATCACGTTAACATTTTAGAAAATGATACTTTTTTGTTTACCAATAGAAACCTTACCATTTGAAACACATTTTTCGGTAAATTTACAACTTTTTCTGTGGTAAGCGAATTGTGTTTAACCCACATCTCTATTCATGAATCATAGTGTTCTCTCTGCCATAACAAGTACTGAAATTGTGGTATTTAGGTTAAAAAGAGAAAATCGTAGTTGTTTATAGTAAAACACATTCGTGTATGTAATAATTAAAATAGTGACTAATAGTTCACATTAAGTTTGTACACTGTACCTGAGAAGACAAAGATAGGAACATAAGTTGACCTGGAATCACGCGTACAACTTAAAACGATTTCAGTAGGTTTCTTCCATCAAGGGAAAGCATATTTTTCATTAGACAGCCTGCGGACCATATGTTCAACATGACTAGCGTACATAAAAATACAGAAAGTTTTAATATCACATCCCTATTGTCATGGTAACCGCCATGTCTAAACAAGTTAGAAGACATGTTTATGCACTGATAAATGGTTTGGGACAAAATATAACTGATACATTTCAGTCCTATTTGCGTTATTTTCATACCTTTTTGTGTGCAGCTAATACTCGTCACCCTTAAACCGAAACGTTTAAAAAAATAGTACGCTATACGATACTCACGGTCTCACATACCTCCATACATTAATTTACCACTTTTCTTTTTTTTTCCTTGATAAACTACTTTGTCGTCGTATTCCTCGAGATGTAATATGCTCAGTACTGTCCCATTGGAAACACTTTCAAAATGAGGTGACCTAGAGGTTCGCTTTCTGTGCACGTCGTCACGGCTTCAATTGCAGCTTCAACTGAGTTCACTTTACCAAAAACTTTCGTCCCGTCCTTGAAAGCTATCGAGATCCTTTAGGACGTTAAGAGGGCTCCTCGCTCAAATCCCCACATTTTTCAAAATATTTCAAAAACTAAGAGTATTATCAAAAATGTAAGAACATAGCGTACTAGAACTTACAAATTACTATGAAATGCAATGGACTGCGATCTCGAAATCTTGTCCATTGATTAGTACTGAGACTTTAATTAAATAATGACGTCATAATCTTTGAAAACGTATCACTCATCAATGGACAAGACCTCGAGATCGCTGTCCATTGTATTTGATAGTAATTTGTAAGCTCTAGTGCGCTATGTTCTTAAATTTTTGATAATAATCTTAGTTTTTGAAATATTTTGAAAAATGTTTTAAAATGGGTGTTGGAGCGAGGAGCCCTCTTAATAGCAATTCATTACTACAAAATGACCTTCGCCATAGAATTCTTTTACAGCAGAAACAAATGTAGCAAATGCTCTTTCCAACTAGGTATTTTCGTCTTCACTGTTAGAACTATCACCTTAATACCTGTGTGTAGTTAAACGTATACAATCCTCAAAACTCTGGTTACATTCTTCATTGTCATCATCATCATCTAAGGAAGTTCGAACCCATACTTCAAATCCAGGATCTTAAAAGTACAAATGTATGCAAGAACCAAAGATATATCAAACCATAATCACTATGTATAAGACTTCGTAGCTTTAGTTGCTGAAACCTAAAAGCAGAAAGGTTCACGATATTTCAACAATGAACTTTGTCATGGACGTGCGAAGAGGAAGGTTGCAGGAATTCCAGGAAATCGTCAGCTTAATTTGATAATAGAAAAAAAAAAAAATAATAATGCCCTGGACTAATTTCGTAAATACGTCCTTTAAATATTAACCAGCTGACGTTAAATGTTTAAACATGGTTGGCAACACTAAATATAATGGTTGGAGGGTGCTTGCTTGCACATAATTTTTTCTATCGTTTCAAATAATGTTCATGCCAACTTTGGTGCGGATTCATCTAACTGTCTGAGCCATTTGAAAAATTGAAATTTAAAATAGGTTTGAAACACTGACAATTTAGGTGCTTGGGGTCAGGGAACCCACAGTATTCTTCTATTTGATCGGATAATGTTTATTCCAAATTCGTTACGGATACTTGAAAAGGTATGAAAGTAATTTGAAATAATATATTTACAAAATTGAACAATGCCAACTGCGGCATCCAAAGTAACTCCATCATCTGTCCTAGTACGTAAATACCAAGTTTGGTGCGGATATATCCAACGGTATGGAAGAAATATAAAATATTCAAGTTTTGAAATTGGTTGGAAAGACTGACAACTGTGACGCTCGAAGTACCACTCTCTCAGTACCTAAATGCCAAGTTTGCTGCGGATACGTCCAATAGTATAGAAGCAATTTAAAATATCGAATTCTTGGCTGGCCACACTGATAACTGTAACGCCTGTACTGCCACTGATCTCACCCCCGTATCTAAATGTCAAGTTTTGTGCTGATCTGTCCGATGGAGTGGAAATATTTTAAAACACTGATTTTTTTACTTTGGTTGGCAACACTGACAACTGTCTCCTACGACGCCGGGAGTTTATCTCGCATCTATCTCAGCACCTAAATACCAAATTTGGTGCTGATTTATTAAATGGTGTGGAAGCAATTTAAAATACTGAGTTTTTAAAAAGTGGTTAGAAACACTTGACAACTGACGCCTGCGGCGGCCAGGGTTCTCTGATTTGTCCCACTATCTAGATGTCAAGTTTGGTGCTGGCACGGAAGGAATTTGAAATACTGATTTTTGTAATTAGTTGGTAACACTAACAATTAGGGACTTGGGTGCCGGCACACACTTGTTCTAGTATGTCGGCGAATGTGTATGCCAAGTTTGGTGCAGTTACGTCAAATTGAGTGGAAGCAATTGAAAAATTGAATTTCAAAAATTGGCTGGCAACACAGAACTAAGCGACCCGGAATGCTTGATTGCCTATTTAGGCGTAAATACGTACATTTAAAAAGAAAAAAAATATACAAATAGGTCCCGTAAAAATGGCAGGGCGACTGGACAGAGGTTGTATGAAACTATTTTAAATATATATATAGTGTAGTCGTCATGTTAACCGAAAACAATCAGTTCTGCGGAAGCACTTTTCATCCTCTACCTGAAGGGTTCTTCAGCACAACAACAACTTACGTAAAAAAGATATTAACAGATCACAAATATATTGGGTCTGGGAAAAAGTTCGTGGCGTTTTTTAGTAAAATTCAACTGGTTTTCTTATAGGGTGCAAATGGATTTATTTAAACCAAATATGGTCCATTATTATCGACAATGTTTCGCCATTTTGCGGGTAGAGCCATGATGCTATCGGTGAAGAACTTCTGTGGTTTCTTGTTAAAAATCTGAATCAAGTGGTTTTCACAGGCTTCTTGTGAAACCAGCTTAATTCCATTGAGAGAGTTCTACAGAGATCGGAACAAGTGATAGTCCGAGGGTGCTTTGTCTGGACTATACAGTGGATGCATCAAAACTTCCCAACCAAGCTTGCGCATTATTTGACGGGTCATCAACGAAGTATGTAGTCAGGCGTTGTCATGATGGTAGATAACACCTTTCCTATTATTCAATTCGGGCCGTTTTCTTTCAATTGCCTGGCGTAATATCTCTGGTTGTTCACAGTAGAGTTGAGAATTAATCGTCTGACCAACTGGAAGTAGCTCATGGTGGACGATTCTCTTCCAGTCCCACCACACACACAGCATCACCTTGTTCGGCGTCAATCCAGGTTTCGCGAACGCTTGTGACGGCTCACCATCATTTACACTTCCGATTGTCGTACGTGATCCATTTTTCATCACTGGTTATGACACGTTTCAGAAATGGCTGGTTTTCATAGCGTTTCAGCAGCGCATCGCAGATGTTCATTCGGTTGATCATGTTTTTCCCGCTCAACTCATGCGGAACCCATACATCGAGCTTCTATTTGTAGCCAGCTTTGTAAATGGTACAACACAGTTTTGTGGTCAATGCCTAGCTCCATACCAGTATCGACACTGCTGATATGCTTACCTTGCTGGACCTTTTCAAGAATTTCATCAGCTTTTTCAGTGATTGGACGACCAGAGCGTGGCTCATCTTTCACATCAAAATTATCAGAACGAAAGCAAGCGAACCATTTCCGCGCAGTAGATTTTGATAAAGTACCTTCTCCATACACAGCACATTTTTTTTCAAACGCCTGCGCAGTGTTCTTCCCTTCGTCGTAATATTGCAAAATATAGCGCAATTTCACATTACTGTTCTCCATTTTCACACGCAAACAACTTTCCAACCACTGCACCAATTTCGCTGTTTATATACACTCACAGTAATGCTCGAAGTGTCACCTTTCCAACGAGCGTTTAGTGGTGGCGCTGCGATCTGTGTTTCCTGAGGTATTTGCAATTGACGCCATCTATCGGGAAACACCACGAACTTTTTCCCAGACCCAATATTAAGGGGGAAGATTATAGTGTATGTTAGCTCACTATGTTTGGAGATTTATCTTCAACTGTTGCCAAGTGATACGGTATTAAACCACACACAAATGAAATATTACTGAAAACTGTACACATGTTGACACCTCCCGTTTCGATGAAGAGTTTACATGATTCCCAAGCTTTTATACAATATGAAATTAGGAGTTTTCCAGGACATACCGAAACATATAACTGGAAATGCTTACGGTAGCCTGGCAGACTAGACCAGCACTGTTTTAGTCTACTATGCTAAGTCAAAAATACACAAACTAAATTATCTAATTGTGCCCATTTTATTAACAGGACAGCTGGTCTACTTTGTCAGATTAAAATTCACACCATTACCAGTAACTTCGTACAGACAACCCAATATCGGAAAAATTTGTACTTGGTCTAGTCTGCCTTGCCACCATTATGATGATAACTATGGACAGAACTGATACAGAAACCACCTTTTAGTGGCCTTATATCCAACCAATTCTCCCACAGCTCTTTTTGTATAGTTAACAAAAGCTATATTTACTTCACATTTCCAATACAGAAAGAATCAAATGCAGACATAGAACACTTCTATCAGAGAAAAATGTACAGACTGGTTCATTTATAAGAGAAAAGCACGACTTACAATTAAAACTCAAACAGAATAAATTCTTGTAAACCAAAGTAAATCCAACTGTTGAATGTAAAGTATACAGAGAGTAATATGGAGCATAGTTTTACAGGTGGTGGTTTTTCTTTCCTTTCCCAATTGAACAAGCTCCTCGTGCAAATGCGGAGATTCTTCCTTTGTTTCTCTGCACCTTTTTGGAGAATTGTTAAGAAGTTTGAAATTCAATGTCTTGCTTTAAAAGCAATACTTGTATCATGTACTTTCTCTCTCTCTCTCTCTCTCTTTTTTTTAAAAAAAAAAACTTATTTCAATACTCTTGTCCCATTATTCTTTTCTCTTATTCGTGTATCTCCTCTGCTTCTTAAACTTATTTTACAGTTAAAGATATCTCAATTTAAAACATTCCAGGATCAATACAAAAATTTCAGGACTGAAACACAATTAAAAGAATTCACGAGTTTTCCAGAATGGGTGGGAACCTTGGTTTAGGAACATAACCAAATTATTCAACAATCCTGGAGAATTTGACGGCCATATTTTCACTGTCTGCCATCCGATACCTTCTAACGTAGTTATCTGTGTTCGGAATAATTTCTGTCTGACGTTATGGTAACGGATGTGACGTCGAGTACATGGTCCATTGGTCAAGTACGTACTTCTTGCGTTGCTTTTACAATGTAATCTGTCACTGAATTCTTTACCGAAAGTGTTGTATAAGGGAAATGCACCAGTAATGGACAATTTTTACCGGTTATAATTTTTAACTCATACAGTTCTAATTTCTTGACCAAATGAGAATTTTACACTTTCTCCATGCTTTCTTGTAGTGATTTCTACCCATTACCTTCCTCAACCTACTCTATTTGAGAGTAAATAACGTTTTTTTTTTTGTCTAACATTGTTTTTGTACCAGTGATGGACACGGAAAAAACTAGATGTTCCAGAATTGACTTACTGTTTAACTCAATTCAATTAACAGGGTTTTTCCTCAGTCATACCAGATAAATGCCCTGATGGCAGCTTCAATTTAGACCTGTCCGACTCCTTCCCGCCCTTAGCCATAGATTCCTTGTGGCCATAAAAGTGCGAAGTTTAAGTTGTAATGAATAGTGTCTAATACTACTACAATTCATTTCATTAATGGGCACCCCAGCGTCCTTCATTGGAAAAAATGGGACCAAAAATTTCCTGGCAAACTTATGGCCATGAAGAGAAAAAAATCATTCTCAAGTTGAAATAAAACAACAGAATTACGATTTCGCCCTGGAATTAGCCGAGAGTTTAGCACGCTCACTTTTTGCGCGCGTGGTCATAGGTTCAATTTCCGTAAGAGCTATTGATCGGATTGGCTCGAAGCTCATTTTAACAAAAACTGTAAGTCTCGTCCTTAGTAGCTCATAAGCTCGCTTAGATCGTTAATAATATCTCAATCAATCAAGGATTTTGATAAAGATAAAATGAATTGAATGAGCGGTAACAGCACTACGGCTTCCGCCCGTCCCGGTACGGGAGAAGCTCCTTATCTTTGTCAACTCTAAACATAGCTGTTAATTAAAATTATATAAAAGCTGAAGATGTAAAGTGTCTTCAGAAAAAGAAAAGAATGGTAAAAACTAAAGATGTATATAGTCTTTACCATAAGTTAAAAACGTGAAGGCTGTAAATGGGCCTTCGCAAAATAAAACAATTGTAATACATAAAACTTAACAGCTAAGGGACATAATCATCTCAAAGAGACGGAGATAATCCTGTCTCACAAACATATCTTAAAACTCTCCGCAACATACCTGGTTCATCCCCAAACAATGACGCCATGTCATTAGGGATGTTATAACGTTGTCTGAGATGATTATATCCTGGACAATCTAAAAAAAAAAAAGTGACGAATACTTAAAACTACATTGCAATTATTACAATGTGGTGGATCCAATCGTCGTAACAAATAACCGTGTGTTAGGCGACTGTGTCCTATACGTAGATGACATAAAAGTACTTCTGCACGCCTACTATCTCGGCAAGATGATTTCCATGGAGCAACAGTTACCTTAATTTCTTTCAATTTATTAACAGCAACGTCATCCCATTGCCGGTGCCATTCATTCCTTGTAACTTGCTTATATCATGTCCTGAAATGGAACATGGTGAATATCAATCAATGTTAGCTCCTAAAGAGGCCTCACGAGCAGCTTGGTCTGCCAATTCATTACCATGGATACCAACATGACTTGGTATCCAGGAAAAGACAACCTCACCACCGGCAGAGCAGATGTCGTCTGTGTTACATAGGATATCTTGCACGAGCGGATACGTAGAATACATATTGTCAAGGCTCTGAACAACACTGAGCGAATCTGTACAAACAAGGATGCGGTTGAAACCACGAACAAGACTAAAATCCAAAGCCTTTAAAAGAGCATATAGCTCAGCAGTAAAAATACTGACTGGGATTAAGACAAAATTGCTGAGCTTCCCCATCTACAACAAACGCGCATCCAACAGATTAATCTGATTTGGACCCATCGGTAAAAACAGAGATAAAACGCGGGTACTGACTCTGCAACGTTGCTGAAATTCAAGCACGGATATCTCAGATTTCTTTAGTGTTGATAAAGAGATATCAGCCCGTGGGCGGGCAAGTGTCCACGGGGAACGGAGACTAAAACGGACAGGGAAGACAGTTGGGCGGTCTGCATTCCGATTCTCCAACAACTCTGATGCTCGGATGCCAAGTGGTCGGGTAGCGTGACCACGGCGTTCATATAGGGTTCGTTGGACTGGGTATACGACTAAGTTATGTGCTGGGTGGCCTGCCAAAGATAACATCTTAGCAAGATAGCTCAGCACATGGTACATCCTATGGATCTCGAGCGGTGGTTCAGCGGCATCAACACAAAGACTGATCACAGGATTTGTGCGATACGCGCCAGTGGAGAGTCGAATTCCAGCATGATTGACACTATCGAGCGTATGTAAGGCGGTAAATCGTGCAGAGGAATAAGCGTGATAACCATATTTAAGCTTAGATAAAATGAATGCGCGATAAGGTTGTACGATCAGTACCCCAAGTGAGATGACTTAAACCACGTAACAAATTCAGAGCTCTGGTACAGGAAATTTTAATTTGGCGAAGATGACTACGCCAATTTAACTTCATGTCAAATAATAGACCAAGGTATCGTACCTCCTCGACGAACTGGAGTTGTCTGTCTCCAAGAGTGAGGTCCGGACCCACAAAACAACTTCGTTTACGGCAAAAGTGTACACAGACTGTCTTCGTAGGTGAAAAACGAAAACCAGTCTGGTGTGACCAGTCGACAAGACGGTTAAGCGTCAACTGGATCTGCCGAACTGCGAGGTTGATATTCGCAGATTTACAGACAATCGTCAAGATATAAAAGACCTTGCACAGGAGGGCGAATACAAGCCATAACACTATTCACTGCAATAGCGAATAGTGTTACGCTCAGCACACTCCCTTGAGGTACGCCATTGTCCTGTAAATAACGCTCTGAGAAACGATCACTAACACGGACACGAAAATAACGATCACGTAAGAAATTAGATATAAAATGGGCCATGTGGCCCCTAATACCCAAGTCATGGAGCTGGCGTAGTATGCCATATCTCCAGGTGGTATCACAGGCCTTCTCTACGTGTTCATTCCGGAGGACTGTATTCTGAACAATAGACCCTAACCTGACAAGATGGTCGACACTTGATCGATATTGGCGAAAGCCACACTGATCATTAGAAAGCAAGTTGTTATGATCCAAGTACCACATTAGGCGTCGGTTTATCATTGTCTCAAATAGCTTGCATATGCAGCTAGTGAGAGCAATGGGCCGGTAACTTGTGGGGTTTAGTTTATCTTTGTCAGGTTTCAGAATGGGAATGACAATAGCTTCGCGCCAACTAGGAGGGAAGCTATCAGTCCTCCAGATCTGATTATAGAGGTTTAGCAAGAAGACCTTTCCTTGGGAGGGAAGGTGTCACAGCATTTCATAGTGAATGTCATCCAATCCACTCGGTGAAAGAGACATTATATGATTCAAAATTATTAGCGTGGAAGCGTAGAGGTATTATCTCTGCTTGTCGCTTAACGTTTACGAAATTAGCACTGTAGTGTTGAGAGCTGGACAGAGCTGCGAAGGCTGCTCCAAGAAGATTAGCTATCTCTTCTGGGTCAGTATGCAAGAGATTGTTGTGCTTCAGAGCAGTCAGTGGCTCGGAGCGACAGTTGCCTTGCAAACGTCTGACCCGTTCCCACACGTCTCGAATTGGCGTTTGTGAATTAATGCAAGATACGTATTCACGAAAGGATGTACGCAGAGTTTGTTTCATGAGACGTCGAATATAAGCTTGTGATTGTCGAACTGCATGTAAATTTGCCGCTGTAGGATATCGATTGAACACCCATAGAGCGCGACTGCGCCGTTCATGGTTCCACCAGGGAACATCAAGGATTTTGATTTCAACCAAGTGTAATGAATAGTGAGTGTGGAAAACTGGACAAAAAACCGTACCGGTAATGGACACCCCCTGCTTTGCAAAACAGATCTAAGTTATAGTTGTTTTGGGCATTAATATGCTTGAAACAAACACATTTCGTAATAACTGATAGTACAGAACAACAAAAGTATTCGTTATTGTGATTTCATGAAAAAAAAAAACTTGCTTAACACAATGCATGGAAGAGTAGATGCGACCATGGAACTAACTTTAACATCATGTCAGAAATACCAGATGAAACCAATGACGAACGAATAATATTCAGTGGCCTCAGAACATACTATATTCAATTTTGCTACGTCGGTGAAATGATTCTTGCCCTTAAGAAAATCTTATTTTACGAAATTTCCCTTCAAGTGTCCATTACTGGTGCTTTTACATTACATAAATCAATTATGTTTATAATTTACTTTTTATCATTACTGTTTTTAAAGCCTTAAACAGCCTCTCCACTACGACAGTCTAATTATGCCACCATTCCATGTCTCGTGAATAAAATAGTACAGTATTAAGTTTGTCCTTCAAACTTTTAGAATAGCTGTAAATATTGATGACGGAAACAGCAATTGGAACTTGAAATATTTCTTTATGTAGTTTTGATGGAGAACCGAAATATACCACTTAAAATCAAAAGGAGAAAGAAACGCAATAACTCAAATATTATTAAAATTAAGGAGGACTTTATTCAAAAATTTCTTTTCTGATAAAAAAAATATCTGTCACAGCTTTCTACCGGTTTCAAACACAGTCTCTTTTAGTTCGGAGAATACTAGGTTGTATCTACAATAGCATTTCTAGGCAGGCTTATTTCTCAGGTAACGCAGTCTCTCTTTAATTCATCTTACATCACTGCCAGTGCAATACGACTGATAGTATTACAAAATGAATACAGAATATGTTTACTGTGTATAACATCACAAACGTTTTCCGTATGCGAAAGAAATATGGAAAATCTTCCTAACAGTGAAACACACACACAAAAAAAGCTGATATTTCTGTAATATGTCAGTACTGTATTTTCCGAACTTTCGGAGACGATTCAAGAAACATCTACTTCTGAAATAAATTCACTGTACAATTGAAGATTTACAAAGGACACATAATTACAGTAATAAATTTTCTTTTATACAAAAAAAAGAAAAAAAAAAGTTGTGAAATGGCATACACATTAGGCGATGGTAGAAAAAAAAAACACCACGCCTGATCATATATTATTTACATTACTAGTACATACACAAATTCACTCACTCATCAGTAACAATAAAGCATGCTTTATCTGTTGACATTCACATCTACTATGTTAAGTGTTATTATTACGGTATTCCCTGTTGGAGTAAAGACCAATTTTGAATGAGGTAGCCAACACAGTTGTTCTCATATTTGTCTCCTAATTAAATTTAAATAATAATTATAATAAATATAACTGATCACGAATGTATTATTTTTCACTAAAAAGCAAAGGAATTCTTTTTTTATAGTACCGATGACTACTCATATGATTTTCATAAACGAGCTTACAGGAATTGGTTACTACAAGCTCATCATTAGAAGAAAAAAAAACACCTGTACCGACGACATTTCACACATCATCAAAATGGAATAGGTCAACAGCTTTAGCTTAAATCTCGAATATTTGTTCAGTTATTGTACTGCAAAGCACTGGTAACAGTTCTAGACCATTCCAGTTTCCGGCGCTAGAGGTACTGGGCCAGCATACTCGGAACAAGGATAGGCTTATAAAAAAGTTGAACAAATTTTAACCCAGGATTGTTTCTATCTAGATCATGACAATGTCCACCAATACAAGGGAAACTAAATGCGACATTCCTGATGATGGGAACCTGAAGAAAAAATTCTATATATACCGTACGTGGAACAATCGAATAACTAATCTTTTTGATATAAATACCATGTTTATTGCTATTTCTCTGTATCATACGCTATTTTTTCTAAACATGGCGCGAAATTCCAACGACATCTGGTACCGCTTTAGATTCTTACGGATCACTTTTGCATACCTCTCCTTCAGCGTCTGCAATGTTCACTTTGGTAGAATATTCGTATCTCCCAGGCGTTTTCATACACGGCCTTCACTAACGCACTGATACTTCACGAAGCAATAATCAACGATTACTTGTTCTTTTCTGTAAGCTTGGTATTTCTTCTAAATCCTTTTAAGAGTAAAATTGTTTACTCCACTTGAGATATTCATTCGTTTCGGGATTCTCCCACCAGATGGCATTCGTTGCTGAAGGACGAAGAGAACTTCCCTTGAGTTGTCTTTTTTCTTTCGTCTCCCTTGTTTTGTCGTTCAAATCTCTCCACATCAGCTCCAGCATCTCTAGTCGTGTTCCTATTTTTCTCCTTTGTTCAACATTATCACAAATAAGCGGCGATTTCGGTGTCTAAACGTGATGAAAACGAACTACCTCCCACTCTACGAGCATTCTTCTTCTTCCTTTTCAGTAGTACCACTGAATCTTTTGTCTTTCTTCTTGTGTTCTTCAATTTCCTCTGTAACTTCCTTCTATCTCTTTTTACTATACTGGGGGACACTGTCATGAACCACATAGGAACAGCAATTTGGGTCAATCCTGAATTAAATTTAATTGATATATGCATTTTGCGCATGACACACAATTGGATACATTGCTCTAAAGATCTGTGCATGCCAAAGACAAAATTCATGTTGTCTTGGGCAAGACCAACTCGGACTAAAATCAGCATGTAAACTAATTTATGAAAATCATACCTGTAAATTTAAGACTTATCAGTAATTAATATTATATCTAATGTATGCCAATTAAAGTACACGACACTGTTTCTCCTGTCAACACAACTTTAACTCCAACTATTAGTAGTTAACAAGAATGAAAGAATATTAAAAGTAGCTTACTTTTTTCTTTAAAAAAAAAAAAAGTAAAAAAAAAAGCACCAAACCGATGTGTTAGCTATTTAATACAGCACCAGACCATAAAAATTCATGGAACCAATCACACTTGTATTATTGCACTGCGGCTTTGGAAGTTCAAACTTAACTTTCTTTACGGGGATTTAAAACGCCTTGAATATTTATTCATAAAAAATATCTTTTTAACCTGACACTTGTGCGGGAAGAAAAAAATCGTATGCTAGAAATACACTAAGCACTGGAACACAGGCACTGACTGTGTTATAAACTTGAACTGTCAATTTACGCTTAAAGCTCAGTAAGAAAGAGATTTTCTGTACGCATTGCCTTACTTTTTTCAATACAATGAAACTTGGACGGTAAATCCATAATTCTAAATAATACAACGGCAGAATTGCGTTTCATACTGGATGGACTTCGATAAATAAATCAGTCAATATTTACACAGGATGCAAACTAAAAGTAAGTAATTTCTTTAGTTGTAAAAGAAAAATGGCTCCTAGAGACCCTCGCACATGGATTTATCATAAATGCTGAATGATGACTATTGCTATTACTAGACTGTAAGACCTGTTACTTGAACCAATGAGAAAACAATTGATAACCAGAATTAGGCGTAACCTGTGACATAAATGGCTGGGTATTCCAAAAGTTACTGCGCAGGCGTATACGGCCGACGAGAGAACTCTCATTTAGATGTGAGAATCATCCGTTCTCCACTCCGTGTGATTTTTAGCTACAGGTCCTTAACAATATAAAGAAGCGTGTCCAGTCATGTCTTCAGGCCTGTTGGATATATTTCCAACAACTACTGTAGAAAAAAAAAACTGCAACATAGTACACAGTACTTTACTGAAGAGTAACTTTCGGATCATACTGTACTGCCATTCCAACAACCAAACAAAATTAAACTCATTAGGAGTTAATACTATGATATGGAAGCAACTCTTCAAAGAATTTTGTCTGTTTACGGCATAGTAAACAAATGTAAAAGATCCAAATTTACATGAAGTATTTTTTGCAACACAAGGTGTATGTGTGTGTGTGTTGGGGGGGGGGGGGGGGGCAATAATAATAAACTTTAGGCTACGTACTGCCTTGATTCTTACACAGAACTTTCAGGTACTTCATACACCTAAATGAATTTATGGATGATGCAATTTTACACTAAGTAATGATAAAAGTACGCCATTTTTTTTGGCCTAAAATAGCACCTTCATCATTACCTTGTTCAAATAACGAATTGAAAAGTTTTAGTACTAGAATACCTTCTCAATAATTTCGATGACAGTAATCGTTCAGTCTTCACTAAATTTCAGTTACTGTACATTTTTCGGGTATGAAATCGTCACTTCCAGGGCCAAAGGGCGCAACTCACGTTTTCTACACTCTAGTCCTTATATGACTAAAAGCTACCTTATTTTCGGAAATAAAAAAACTTTTGTTAACTTTAAATCTCTCAAAAGTGTTCGTTATAATTATGTGTGTTGTGAAGGCTTTGAGGTAATTACATCCCAAAATAGATATGCATGGGGATAAGATTGTCAGCACGTACAAGACTACCGATATCTACCTGTGAATGGATTTTTTTTTTTTAAAAAAAAAGCCCTTTGGCCTCAAAACTAGAAGAAATTTAATTAATAAAATACAAACATGTTACAGACTGAGTCTCCATACGGAACATTTTGTTGTGAAATCATCCTAAACTCCATCATTCTGCATACTAATTCAATATTTACTTTGTACGCTTTCTTCCTTTCTACTGTTCTTCGTTAACAGGTGCTTTTACTATTATTATTGTAGTTATTTAGCGTAAGAAGTTAACAATACATATATTTCAGTTCAATGCTTTCACTTACTCCCAGATATGACGTACGTAAGTAATTTCTGAATAGAAGGAAATGAAATAGATAACACAAAAAGTTTAGTAACGTGTGACATTAACTAGCTTCTATTAACGAAAATGTATTTGTAACCGTTAATAAAGAAAACATACTGAATGAACACAAATTTCTGCCAGTCAACCAGTTGTGAATATTTAGAACAATAGAATGGTGATTATCGAACATACAGAGATGGTGATCTTCCTTGAATAAAGTGGACGAAAATTTTTATTAAGGTTGTTCTGTACGCTTGCCCCACTTTCTTTCGATCTTTGGAAACTGCGGGAAGACTAAAATGAATAAGAAAATATTCATGGAACTTTGACTAACGGTACTTCAAGCTAACAAATTTTACTGATCAGAAACTTTGGGGGAATCAAACATCTGAGAGTTTTCCAACATCCAAAATCAAGCTTTGGAAACAAAATTTTGAACGGAAAGCAAAGTTCAATAGAAAGAGAACAACAAAAGCGATTTCTATGTGTTCTTATTTATAGAGATCACGACCATTTATAGAGAAGAATATCCAATGTATCGACTGACTAATGAAAATATATAATCAAGGAATATGATGATAGAGCACAGTTAATCTTATACATGAGATTTGCAACCACAGAGACAAATGCCATCTATCATGTCACTTTCTCTGAGAAACAGTTTCTGCACACAGCGAAATCGCTTCTTGTGATAATACTGAGAATCGAGCAGAAAAATAGGAGAAGTGAAGTTGATGAAGCAGCTGATTTGGAGAAAGTTGAAGAACGAGACAACAAGGAAGACGAAAGGAAAAAGACAACTAAAGATGAGTCCTCTTCATCCGCTGAAGCAACGAATGGTTTGACAAGCCCAAAAGGAATGCCAAGTTCTAAACAAAAGACCATGATTAGTGACATTGTGTTAGTGAGGTTGGAGGAAATCGTGTATGGAAACGCATGGAAAATAAGAATACAAAAAAGCACCAAAGATCAGGAATTAGTTTACTATTAAGGAGAGACTGTAAAAATCTAAAACAGTACCAGCTACTGCCAAGAAAGATCAGATCACATTAGTCCACGAAACACGAACGTTCGATCAAAGTCGATCTGGTGAGGCCCATTTTCAACTGCTAGATTTAAAACTTTAAGATGACACTTGCATCCACTCTATTTGTAATACTGCGTAATAATAATAAAAGTTTTTATTTTTAATTTAACGAATCATGGGAGTACAAAATCTGTACGTAAACTTACGGATTTGCCAGTTTTGATAATACTATGCTATTTAGCTTGGCAGTGAAAAGTATAAAAAAGAAAGAAAAAGTAGTACTTCCGAAATAAGACAACCTTTCACCGTATGGAAACTCTTAATACAAATAATTAGAAAGAAAAATACCTCTGGAACAGTTCACAAAACAAATTCTTCAGTAATACACATCTGTTTTCATATAGAATAGAATTATCAAGATGGTGGTTCTTCATTTCAAAACTGAAATTATAAATTAATACAATATCAAATGTTTTCATTCACTTGGTTCAGAGAGATCACATGGTCTGTCAAGAACAGTAATAAGCAATTAGTTTTTGGTTACTTGCAGCTTTTATGTTTAGCCCAAAGAATGCTTTGGAAAGATTCTAAATCGGACTGTACTACTGACATACTGATCTGCCAGACAGAGTCTAAAAATCTGACATTGATGTCTTTGACAATAGAATTAATTTTATCTTTTGAAATAAACATACATTGTACTTCATAACACCAGTAAGGTCTTAATGTCTGTAAAATCGAAAAACTAAACCATGAGATGTTATACATATCTCTAATTTAAGAAATACAAGATGAAAACATGAAATATAAAGGGGGAAAAAAATAATAATAATGCGACTATATAGTATAACAAGAAAGAAGGAACGGATCATAAAGTTACAGTAAATCACAACCACTGCAATTTGACTCTGGCAGGATTTAAATATTTTTCTAAAAATGTAAAATCAACATAACAATTACGTGGCTACGCTAAAAACAAAAAAAATCTTTTAGATAAGCCTTCTAGTAGGAATATCAGCTGCTTACAAGAACAAGAAGGTACACCATTTAACTTACAAACAAGTTAAATTCTATATTACAACGCTGTCATTGTGGTATAAAAATCCTGTTTTATTTAAAAAATGAATTATGAAAATACACTTTGGCTCAAAGATTTTTTTTTGTCATATACTCCACATACTACGATCAATTTTTTTTTTTTTCAAAAACCAGTTCAAATATCACGTATCTGGATGGCTATGTATGACAAGGTTCATCATATACACGAACTCGCAATATACAACACTACCGTCCCCACCTTTGGTTCTTCCCCATATCCTTTGGTATTCTTCTCATCTTCGCTCTGAAAATAAATTACTACTTACATTTATCATCCTGAGAATTCGCTCCATATTTCTTCAACGAAACAAACTATTTCCTTTCTGGGTAATATCTGTACAACGGTATCCATTAATAATTTCTACAGAGGCACACACACACATAATTATATATTCACATACATACACACACAATCCGACCTCATATTTAAACTTTCACAACATTTTTCTGTATTCGAGAACTCAGATGCAATCTCCAGTTGTCTCAGTCTCTACCTCTCTCACACAGAAAAAAAAATCTCACAACCCTCACGATAATACACACGAGTTACGACCAGCACAACTTGTCCTTGAGGCATCCATTGGTGTGATTATCTTCGGTTTCTTATGACTGTTTTTGGATGGTGCTCTAGGAATATATCGTGATGTGTAACTTGTCATTGCATACGACTTCAAGTGAGATTTCAGACCATTCGGCAGAGGAAGTTGATCAATACCGTACACTGTAGTTTTGGCTACTATCGCTCTGCAACACAGCTCTTGTAAAGATAATACTGAAATACAAATAATACCCACAATTAAACACACAAAAGAACAAACAATATCAAAAACAAATTTCGGGGAACTGCATGTAGGAGGTGACATCAAAAAGTTTCCGAACTTGATTTATAACAAGTGAAAGACTAACGAACTTTAGATTTTAGTGGTCACTATCACCCTTAACGTCCTTTTGCATAAATTAAGAATCAGTACCCCCCCCCCCCTAAAAAAACATAAACAAACAAAGCCCTTGTGACATCGTGGTAATCCTACTGGATGTCTGAACTTTGTTTCGCTTAGATTTATTTAAGGCCAAAGCCAGCCTGGAAACGAAGCAGTAGTCAGGTCATTTCGATTTTTCTTGTTTTGGAGTGATCGAATTTATCCGCGTCGGGGCCTTTGAGACTCGTGTAAAGTGCGTTTGAAATCCGATTACGGGGAGAAAGTTAAGCTTTGGAGTTGATTCAATAGCCCCAGCGATTCTACAATAGTTGGAGTACTCCTTTTTCATGCTGTTCCAAAGAATCATCATCTTTTTGAATCTCCTTGACTGCGTCTAATCCGCACCCTTTGAGGTTCGTTTGAATTCTACGGAAGTCCAAAGTCACAAATGGCAAAATAAGGAGAATAGAGATGGTAAGGAATGGCCTCCTCCGATCATTTTACTAATCCGGCTGAATGGCACATTTTGCGGTACGTCATATTTGTCAATCCATACAACCTGAACTGAACGTAACTGACGTACAATTTTGCAACAAAGTCTGAAATGGTTCGTCGAAAATCTTACAATACGTGAGATTTCTCTACGGCAATTACGCACTTCGAAAAGTCTTGTAACTCATAGTCTCGCGTTCCCCGAAGCGTTTGAAACCTCCGTGTTACCCTCAGATTTTGATATTCCTAGAACACAGTAACCAGTTTCTTGTTGAAGCAGTTTGTGTTTCGCGGCACGTTTTTACCAATTTTGTCACAGAATTCAGAGTTTCTCACTCAGTTTCAGCGCCGAGAAAATTACGCAATACGAACTACATAAAACATGTCACTCGCCACAATGACAATTAGTGCAGTGAGTGACAAGGCTGCCGGGAAGATACACCTCGCGGTATATGGCTGCCGTGAAGGGTTGTCAAATCGAAAACTTTTTGATACTCCTTGGTAATCTTTATAGCCTATCCACATTCGGGACAAAACTGTAACAAATTTGTTCACATTCCCTTTTTGTCGCTAAAAAAAGAACATTTCCAAAATGGAAACATGACACATTTTCTACAGGAATTTAAAACATTTATTATAGGAAACGAGTTACTTTATAATAGGGAAAGATACAGTGACAGTCATAAACATGCTCTGAATAAATAAAACGCATATCTCTAGGGGTGGGCGCAATCAGATCTTCCGGTTCCAGAATCCATGTACTCATTCCTAAGTAGATCACTCATTTAAAGCAATACTTTCATAAATAGTAAGTTATCTTCAACTTGTCGCTAAAATTTCATTTCCAAATATTTAATGGGAATTCCTAGGCAGAATATTTTATCAAGAATTCTCTCAGCTTGCAATTAGAAATATACTATCAAATTTCAATGACGAACGTATGAAGAATCTTATTATTTATTTAAGTTACTATTATTATTCAACGACTTCATAAAATTTTACGTCAAGTCTGTAAGGAGAAACATTACCAATTACGGATATTTATTAAGCGAACACTAAGATAAATAATTAATACCTTTATTTGATCTCCACAACCGCTCCATGCCATTTCTATGAAGAGCCATTCGAGACAGTTCACTAAAACTTTCTCGTATATTGAAGTCACACAGTGGACTGACTTCAAAGAACGCCATTTGATATTTGGCTGCATAAGCTTCCGCTTCTCGCTGACTGACTTGTCGCTTAAAAGCCAAATGAAGACGGTTGCCTACAAGCACTTTTGGTACACCAGGGGCGTGCTGCAAGGAAACAATAATAATTAGTAAAAAAAATATTTTCAACTTACTCTCAACATTAAACGAAAATGAAAACATGCAAAAGAGTTATCAAAACATAGTGTTATAATCTTTAATGTAAACCTTCATCCTTGGTGAGGTATATTCTTGCACTGATACAACTTAGACAAAACGTGGGTTTAGGGTTCCCATATACGACGGTTCTGTAAAAATTATTGAGAACATGGCTTCGTCTAACCAATAACTGATTGTTTTTCTGGTTGATAAGTAAATTTTACACTTTCTCGGCAGGTTACAGTATTGTTATTACGAGTGTGTGTGTGTGTGTGTATGCACCGTAAAACTGCCATACAATATAGTTCTCAACGACGGAGCAACTATCTTCACAAAAATTCAGGTAGTCAAGGCAGAAGTGCCAAAATAAATAAAAAAGTCATAAAGGACTTTGGGATGTGGGAAAAGGCGTTGCTATGGAAAGCAGTAGCCCGGGTTGACTGAATTATTAACGTCCTAAACGAGCGGCTGAGATTTTAAGGCCAGGACTAACGGTTTCTCGTACAGTAGGCTCCGAATCACTCCGCTGAATCGACCACAGCGGGAAAGCGTATGTCGATGACCACCCCCGTGAAGTGTAGCAATTACTGCAAGACCATCGGCGTTGGACGCGTGATTAATAAGCTACAAACATCAACATTTCTCCAAAATCTGTCGACAGCATCCTGACAAAACACCTGAACTGGGAAATATCGCCAAACAGAGGACTTCTACACAATTTGACAAGTGCACAAATATAAACGAATGGTAGGAGCCATTGGGAGGTAATGAAACATCCGTCCTATTCGTCGGACGTAAGTCCGTATGATTTTGACCTCCTATGCAAGATGAAGGAACCATTGCGCAGCAAGAGTTCCACGATTACCAGGACTGCAGTAATAAAACGGTTGGTGCAACGCACCAGTAAATCTAGGCTAAGCCAACGGTATCCAACATCTAAAAATATGGTAATGTGTTCCACAGACTGCCGGAGGATACACCGAGGGACTGTGATTATTTCAGGTAACTGTCACTTACTATACTTATGACTTAGTTCTCATTAATATTTACATGACCCTCGTATTTATTCCGATCTGAATTAACTTACAACCCATACCAGAACTTGCCACACATCATTTTCCAACACAGCCTCTATATCTGTCCAAGCATCAATCCTTGAGGTTCTGAAGCCAGGATGTTATGGCATCCTTGCTTGGTCGGTGGTGGCACATCGTTATCCTGCCAGGTGCTCTTCCACAGGTCCAAACAGAGACAGTAATAAATGGATACCAGATCAGGGCTGTTAGAAGGGTTGTCTAACACATCCCAATAGCCGTAACTCAAGTCACGTGTGATTGTCAGTGTGAGGCATTGCACCACACCAAATTTACTTTCATGATACCTCCACAAGTTGGCGAGGGGATTTCAGCTGCCTTTTACTTGTAGAAAACGATATGACACTGCACTGTTCAAGAAAAAAAGCATCTCTGTGGCAGTCAAACCATACTGCAGTGGTTGTTGGATGTCGTGTGGAGTAAAACTACCGCCCGCTAGTGGCCTGGAGAGGGAGTCGTGCTTTCAGTGATAAGGCTTGGTGCAACGTCTCTCTCTAAGCAGAAATTAAACGCACATGAGAGGCCCTGTTATTTATTGAAGAAGCAACGTAACACCTTTATTTTCACTCACGTACCTCGTGGAAATGCGAATATACTCACCAATATTTTAATTCACCCCGTCAATCGTTGTAAAGATAAAAAAAAAAAAAAGACTAGAGAAGTGAATATGTGTTGGGACAATGTAGAGATTTATATAAAGACAATACTGCCCGTATTTACTTATTTAGCGAACTACAGCTCAGAGAAAATTTTACATTGGATACAACACACAAATATACCACCAAAAAAAGGGAGGGTTTGCGAAAAATCGGTCCTGGTTTTATTTTAAAAAAAAAATCCCAGCCCAGCATTTGCCTGTTGCAACTGTGAGAAACCAGGGAAAACTACAGTCAATATAGGTTGTTGAATGGTCGCTAGGTGCGAATCCATGGCCTTCCAAATGCGTAGCCAACCCTCTGGATACTGAGATACATCCACTTGGCCTTAATGGCTAATAAGGTTGATTCAATGAATTGATATTAACGTCCTGAACGAACTGGTGAGCTTCCAAGGACGAGACCTACAGTTTTCGTTAAAGTGGGCTCCGAACCACTCCGTTCAAGAGACCCCAGGGGGAATTGAACCAATGACCACGCGCATAGAAAGCGAGCACGCTAACTTCTCGGCCACCCCGAGGTCATGGTCCTCTAGTGTTATCTAAAACTGTTATTTCCTGGTGCAAGTTCAAGTCCCATTCACGCCAGAAATCCGGACAGAGCCTTTCCATGGAAAATAATCACAAACAAGTGCACTTCACAATTGGGTTTGCAATCTGAAGGTATCTTACCGAACTAACAAACGACGAATTTCTTGAACTCTGATCTTCATGTTCTCGAAAACTATAAGACATATAGGACGAGAAATTGGCACAGTGACTTACCTTCTTGGGTAGTATAAACTCACCAAGTTTCGTGAAAATCGAAGATGATCGGGTTGTGTCGATTTGAAATGGAATTATATGACCAGGAGGTTCAGCCGAAGCTACGAATCCCCAATCCGTCTTGAATAAGCTGTGAGGTAGTATTTAGTTGACGCGTGTATTTTGGTTATGTTATCTTCCCTTTTTGTTGTATCTTTTGTGATTTCGTTGTATTTATATGAAACAAACAATTTTCTGAGCAGAAACGTAATAGAGAACAAGACTAAATAACTAAGACAATACGTTGCCATAAATTTGGAGGCTTGAGCGAATCGAAATAAATAGTTTTGAAGTTTACGTTAGAAACGAATCTAAGATGAAAAATTGTCATAATGGGAATGAAAATTTATAATAATATCAGTGTAAAGCATTTATATATGTTGTAAGACGATAATACTTAAAGTAAAGAAGAAATGCAAGTGTAAAAGTTACTTATAAAGGGTTTCTTTCAGACAACGTTAAGATTATGTATGATGTATGGAATATTTATGCTCTATCGACTCTGTGTTGTTGTACAAAGATATTTTGTAATATTCGAATAACAACAGTAGTTACTGTTTACGTTAGATTAGCTAAATTCTTTACGAGAGTGAAAATTGCACGTTACAAACCATAGGAAACTGTAACGTGACGGTTGTAGTGTTACAGCGCTGTAAGGCTCCAAATTTCGAAGTCTCCGTAATAGCTGATCACAAACTCCTCTGGCAACGAAGAATTACACGTCACTTTGTAATTCCATATTACACCTTCATTCATTCAACCAAACCAACTTCCCTACGCTCATGCCAAATCAAATGTTTAAGAGCTTCATTCTGCTACACCACTTAAGAGTTTAAAGTACCAATCTTTCTCAGTTACTTCCTACAGATCTACAACCAAGACAAGTAGGCCTAATGAAGAACATTATAAAAGCATCACAAATCTTTCGTTAAAGTGAGAGATTTGTATCTTAATTAATGTGTAAACTACGACCACAAAATTACGTATTGAATGAGGAGAAATTTTGAAAGAAAGCTGCGTATTATTTACGTTTACCTGTTGCTTACTATTAGTATCATTCCAAGTATAATGGCAAAGCTTAAAGCAGGTTATATACCGATAACATTATATAGAGGGATCACTGTGACAAAATAAGGTTATTTACATTCTTCTTCAGTACCGGTACTGATAAATAATGTTTCACCCATTCATTCCGCAGGGCATGTACCGGTCAAGTCATAGATTATGTTTATTATTTCTGTATGAGCTCTTTATAGAAATATAAAAAACCCGTATTTTTTTATTCTTCAAGAAAAAAAATCAACCGAGATATCTCTTCCTAAAATTCACCATTGATAATTACTGAAAACGCGATATGCTGCACTACTTTCGACAAACCATACCTTAACAACTAAGAGGTTATTCTTATTTATATGATAGATATTTTTGTGTTGTTTGTGATGTCAAAAGATTACTCCCATATCGTTCGTACAAAATGTACAGAAATTCTGACAACCTTGAGGGAAAGTTTGTTACTTTTTAAAAGTACGTTATATTTGGACGCCATTTTCTCAGAAAACACGCCTTAAAGTTAATGTACAGCAAAGGTCACCAACAGAAGATGGCAGCACTATCTCCGTATATGTCTAATGTATTTTTCTTGCTGCACGAAATCTCAATGTTGTTCCTACACATTCAAGCCCAGAGGGTTCAAACTTTCAGGGAAGGAAGTTCATAACCTATTCAAAAGTTCTATTCGTGCCGATTTTTCATTTTCTTTCTTGTTCATTGTTGAAAGAGCTTCATTGTTATAGGTTTTAATATCCATAACAACAATGAAGAAAAACAAAAATAAAAAATCGGCACATATAGAACTCATGAATTGGTTATGAACTTTCTTCTATGGCTTGAATGTGTAGAAGCAGCATTGAAATTTCGTGCAACGAGAAAAATACGGAGGCTGCCATCTTTTGTTGGAATCTTTGCTTTACACTAACCTTAAAAAAAAAAAAAATTAAAAAGTATTTTTTTTTTAAATACGCTTTTTTAAGCAAAGAAAAGTAAAAAAATATTACATTTATGAATCAGAAAATAAAAGCGTGGGTGCTCTTGCTTACCTTATCATAAATCATAATATCTAAGAGCACCCACGCTTTTATTTTCCGATTCATAAATTTATTATTTTTTTACTCTTTAGTCCATTTTCTTTGCTTAAAAAAGTGTTGTTGTTTTTAAATTCTTTTTTAATTTATTTTATTCTTCTTTTCGGGTTATGTTCATTCGTATTATTCGTTCATTCATATTTCGGTGTTCATACTTCTTCTCCAGTTTATATTTTGTGGCCCAAATCCTAAAGTGTTCAGCAACCAGCCAAATCAAGCCGCGGTGCAGGCTAATATTTATTTTAGGATAAAGAAGTCTGTAATAACAAAATATTAAAATGTTATTGAAATATATACGTATATAGAAATATATGAAAGTAACGATGGAATGTTGTATTGTCACCCGACTTACGTCGCTGTGCAAAATTTCATTATTGTATGACGTCCGGAAATGAGTTAAATTAACGTTGCAAGATTCGTACCAGAAATGAAACATGATTACAGAGTAAGTTAATAAAAAGCGTATAAAAAATGATTTTTCAGTATAGTTGAGCCACTTAAGTTTTCTAAAAGTTTATCAAGTTTTATTATCGATAAGTCATTGGTTTATATTTTATGGTGATTTCGAAAAGTCGCTTATATTTGAACGCTATTTTCTCAGAAAACGCATTTTCAACATAAATGATTTTTCAGTATAGTTGAGAAACTTGTGTGTTCTAAAAACTGGCCAAGCTTCATAATCGACGTGGCACTGATTTAGATTTTAGAGCTAACCCCCCCCCCCCCCCCCCCCCAAAAAAAAGTTCGCGAAACACTTCAGGAGAGGTTGCTTCTGTCACCTATAATTCCTTTCGTCATGTCAAATTAAGTAGTTGTCGATGTATCTTATCGATATGGAAGCAATCTTTCCATATCATAAACTACACACAAATATGTATCATTAGCTGCTACGATATGATTTGTCTAACGTAGTACAGGAACATTAAGACGGTATATCTCGGTAGATTTATTTTCGAAATATATATACCTAATATATATAAAGGTAAATTTAAGACAAATGAAGGAGAAAAAAGGATAATACTTACAGCTTACAGTCGCATTAGATCACACATATTCACATGTACACATAAAAAATACTTTTTATGTGTACATGTGAATATATATATATATATATATATATATATATACATACAGGTTTCATATTAAATTTTCATACAGAGTTCATAGAAAAATAATTACCGAACTCTGTGATTTGATCAGTACATTAAAATAAAAACTGCCGACAAACAATGATGGAAGATGTGGCGATTTAGCAAATCATAATCATAGTTGTACCAAATTCATGTACTTGAGCATAGTTTATGTTTGAAGAATGAATGCAGTTAGGAGAGATTTCTATGCTCGTCAATTGCCCTAAATCCATTTACAATTCTGGAGTACGTTATGTCGACACGCCATACGTCATGATTTGTCGAGTGATTACGTCAGTTGTAATGATACCGTGCTACATTTGAGCGTCCCTAGCTCCGAAACCACGCCAAGTTTCGAAAATTCCTGCATGGAACTTTTCTTTTGTTACGGTCTCCATGGCAGGAAATCGATTTATCCTTTTGTGACAATTGTATTTTATACGGGATTTAGTTGATACAACAACAAGAAATTCAATTTGCTAAATCCTAGGGTGAAGGTTAAGTTCTACGAAAATAAATAGTAACGAAATTGACGGTTTGAAGAGCAGGTTTCTTTTTACAAAAGTCTAAGCTTTCAACTACTAAATACTTAATGCTATCTAATATATCTTTGTTCCTATATCTTCCAAGACTTTATCTAATGTTGCAATCCTGCTTAAAGCTTGCCCAACATGCTAGAGAGATACATTATTGGAAAATACTTACTTCCTCTACCTCCTTTAGCCACCTATCGATGCCATCGAAAGACCATTTGTTAGTAATATCATACACAAGCAGAATTCCTTGTGCGCCTCGAGAATACGAACGAATAATGGTACAGAATCGTCCTTGGCCGGACGTATCCCACAGCTGCAGCTTTACACGCTTTCCATCAAGAAGTATGGTCGTGGTTTTGTACGCTAAAATGAAAAAACATACAACAATGATTAATCATTTCATCAAAAGCATTTACGAGAGTGGAAGATAGCATTAGGAAACGTAAATATCTATAACATGAAATTTATGTTCCTACTCTTCCCTGTTTTTTTTCACTTCTTCACTTGATTCAATTGTGCTTAATGTCCTGAAAGAGTTTATGTATTTCTACGAACGGAAGGTGCAGGCTTTTGTATAAAGTGCATTGAGAACCATTCCATTCAATACAGTTCTACCAGATTTGAGTCTGGTACCAAGCGTGCTAACCAACCAGCCAACAAGATTTTTTTTCTTCTTCTTCCAACATGTTTATGTTGTCGAGCGAAGTATTATAACAACCGATTTTAAGCAGCGTGGACAGATATTTTTTAACATACTTACTCAGATATCATATTAACTGCTTCTAGTATCTCTCAAATATCAATATATTATCATGTTTTCCACGCTTCTATCCAATTTAAAATCCAGGCGTATTTAACTTTTTTTTTCATGCACATACCTAAGCATATAGTTGGAAATGCATAATCGAAGTTAGTAATTATGACAACTATGGAAACAACTTATACATACAATCACCCGATCCACTTAAATTCTTTCTGTATATTAAAAAAAATTAAAAAAAAAAAGAATAAAAAAAAAAAAACTTTTTACTATGTATATTTTCAATATGAGTAAAATATGAACACACACTTCTATCAGAGAAAAGAAGTATACAAGAAGATTGGCTCACTTATAAGAAGAAGAAAAAGCAAAACTAACAATATAAATTCTTTCTAATAAGATACATTTCTGTGAACAAAAGCAGTCTAAATCAAACCTAAGACTATACAATATAGACTTTTATTAGCTATTATTGCAGATTTATTTTCTGTTGTATTTGAGCAAGTTCTTGCAAATGTAGCTCTCAGCACCTTTTCGGAGAATACATGAATTTGTAACAAGTTTCTCTTTTTCTAATTTTTTCTCTGCTAGTTCCGCTAATTCATTCGCTCCTAAAGCAATACTTGTGTAGTTTTTTGTTGTTTTTAACTCAGTGTTGTAATCTTGTTAAATAGTCCTTTTCTCTTATCCCTGTCTTTACTTCTTAAAAGAATGTTTACAGTTAAACACGTCTCATTTTTTTTTAAAAATCAAGGACCAATACAAAAAATAAAGGAGTTTAGCAAGATCTTCACGAAGCGTGGGAATCTTTGTTATGTATTCCTATTATTTTTCACATGAGAATGATCCAATCCTTAAAAAATTCTGAATTCCTGACATCCCATAGATTCATATGCAAAAACTTTAAAAACCTCTTTGAAGTTTCGAAGTCTATTTCATACAAAATGATGTCAAACACTACGAAACAGATAGCACGAAATCTGAAGAATACGCTGCGTGGGGAAGTATTTTCCTTCATACGTTCTTGCAATAACTAGGCACAGATTTGGATGGTTTCGCGTTGTCTTGGTATAAAACAGCATCTTTATGATTACTAAGCGTTGGACGCTTTTTCTGCAAGACACTGCGTAGACTTCTGCTGTTACCGTATACCTCCGGCGTACGCACATACCCTTTAGGAAACCACTGACATTTGGGGTGAATATTACGGTAAAGGATCCATTCAAAATTCAGTGTCGTAATCAGCACTGCTTGACCATAAGGAGTCAAACTGGCATTTAGTGAGAATCATTCGCCTTGAAGCCACAGCCATACGCATCAGGGCCACAATTTGTGGCAAACTCTTGCCGCCGAATTATAGAAATAGTCCCGTGAGAACCTTCGCCATGTAAAATGGGAATTCAGCACAAACTGTTGCGTTTGCTGGATAAATTCAAATTCTAAGTTTATAATATGACGTCCTTTACCAAGCAACAGCAGAACATGAAATGTTCTCATTAGCGGTCGATACAAGAGTAACTTTCAAGCTTGATTCTTATCTCCTCATCCGAGTTAGAGACATATAATTTTGTACACTAGAGTTCAAGAACTCTGCCATCACTTGTGTAAAATTCCAGATAGTAGGAGGATGTTAGAAGGGAGTAATGGAATGACACAAATTGCTTTACAAATGATATTTAGAAAATTAATCTAGGGCGACTGCAACAGTTTCCAACCACAACAGCTTTAAAGATAAATAAATAAGGCTTGGGGTTGGTAATAGATTCAACTTCAACTTGGTTTGAAGCTAACGAAACAAAGTTTTGATAAAAAAAATACTATTACAGAAATATTGAACTTTTATTTCAAGGTATCATAATGTACACTTTGACCTTCAATGTCTACAGTGCATCTTTTATTTTTAGGAACAAAACTATATTATAGTTAAATACAATTTATCTTTGGAGCAAGTTTCATTTTGGGATGACTTTGGAAACAAGAGTAATGCACTTAAACCTTCTTGCACTAAATAGGCTTAGTGGCAAGTTTAAACATGTTTGAAAGTCTCTCACTCGCCCTGTAGTTATTGTGTGGTAAACCAGTACGTTGCGTAGTATGATGGCTTCGCACTCAGACTCTGGCTTTTACAAGGATGTTCCTCAGTTACATTTGGTTAATCCTGGCTTCAGCAATGTCGAAAGGCATAAATAATTATAATTAACTCTATAGTTAACAGAACTCGCAAGTTCATCGCCGCAGTAATAAACGTTCGCCATTGGACTCTATCCCGAGCAACATCAAGCCAGTTTTCTGCCTGCCCATTTTAGTCGTAATCGTACAGTTCGAGCAGTTATAAAAACAAAAACGTTCGTGTAATGTCTTTCTTCGTGCATGCTGGTCTTAAATTCTAAAGTGTTATTTGCAAATGTATTTCGTTACTGCTACTTGAAAACTTGTTTAGGTAACTTTCTATTCAGCTACTTCTTTACATGGAGTTTATTGTACTTCAAATGTTTTGTTACTATCATTTCAGATGCGTAAAATGAGGAATATAATGAAATATGAAGGAATGATGCGACTGCAAGGACACATATAAGCCGTTCTACATTGTGTCGTACTCACATTGTAGGTTTTACATCACATTCTGCGTTCTATGTAACCGAATCAAGGAATGTAACATTTGACATATTCAACGCCGTACAAAAGTAGCTACTATAGAGAATTGCATTTATTTTTGTCGCATCAGATTGATTATGAGTTGCTGTTGAAATTTTGTGAATGCAATCTTTCCTTTGTGAAAATTGTTAGGAGTGGTAATTCCATTTAAATGTGAATAAGACCCAATTGATAGAGAAGATTTTTACTTTGCTAAAGATTGATGAACTCAATTTCTTTCTCTTAGCAAGGATTTTCGTTGACTACGTTCGGTTTCGAGTTGTCTGATTAGGTTAGATTAAGTTGTGAATGAATGGTTTAATGTCCTAAACGAGCTGGTGAAACTCTAAGAACGGTATAATGAGCATCAAACTACACTGTTCGAAGAATCTCTGCTTGACTTGAACCCGTGACCACGCTGCTTTGACTTTCCTCTTTGCTTACGACTTTCCTCGATTCGTTAAGCAAATTAAAATGATTAGTTTCATGTTCTGATCTCTCAGAACCTTTTCTGCTTCCGACGTACGTGTCATATTTGCTGTCAAGAACTTTTAAAAATTAGTAAAGCAGGTTAGTTTGGAGGTGTCTCATGCAAAATTCCATTGCGTGTTAAGTAGTTCTGTTGATAAGTTATGTTAATTTGATGATTATTTCTCTGTTGGTTAGTGTGACCATTTCAACTTGAAAATTCGTGGCTGGTTTACTGTGTCATACTAATACCAATTCCTTCCCAAAGGGTCAATTTCTCGTTTGGTCGGTTTGGTTGCGACGGTACATCAGACAACGGTACTCGGTTATAGTAAAGTATTATGGGGAAGTTACCAGAATTTGACGGCAGAGCCACCTGTTACCCTTGTCGTGAATCGCATGGTCAATAAGAAAACGAGCCTGACTTTTCTAACCTAACCAGTGATTAGTGAATTTTAGAAAATTTGAAAATGCGTACATGTATATATACATCCAACCGGAAATGGAACCACAGCCTTAGGATCAGCTGTCTGATGTTCTAACCACAACACTAATAGAGAGTCGATTTCCAAGCTGCTGCTTGTCAGTTCTGTTTATGTAATATTGCTGTAACGACTGGGTCCATGTAGAAAATATTAGAAAAAACTAATGACGACTTTCGCCTTATACTTCCTACTTGGATTGCAAAGTGTGTAGCAGTACTGAAAAGCAAATTAGAATAAGTTGGGAAGTGATGAAGCACTGTAATAAGGGTGAAAGACGCAGATATAAATAGGATTATATAAGCTTCCACCAGGGGGAGGATTGGGAGAAACTGATTGTCATCTGTGAAAAATGCTTTTATATATATATATAACATAACCGAACCTGCCTCCTCTAACCCAACCCACTAGAGTCTAATTTATAAAACATTAAAAGACAAAGCTAAAAAAAAAAAAATCTCCGTGTGGCGCAATTAGTAGTCCTCCGCGTGCCACCACATCCAGTTCTGCATCAACTGGAATGCGTATTTTACAATCATTAAAGTGTGGTTTCCGTACCAGGAATAATTAATTTTAAAAAACGAGTTGTACAGAGCGTATAATATTGCTCAGTAATTGACTCAAGTTTGGGATACAGTAAAAATTATCCAATTAAATGATGATTTACACTGGAACAACCGTAGTTCACAATTGGCTACCACAACTGGTCAACTACACCTTCAGCAATATATTTATATAGTGCCTTGTTAAACAAATGCGAACTGTTTTTTCTTTTACGGGCTCGGTTTACTTTATCTAAACCAAAGGAAGTACATTTTTACAAGTGTGTGTTATGTTAACCAAAGTGTGTACAAGTGTTGAAACGCAAATAAGAGTAACTTTTAGAGTCCTGATCCAGTATTATCAGGGTGAAATGCGTAGATATACGTGTGACTATATATGCATCCGCCATAGGTGGGGGTGACGCAATAACTGTCTGGCCCCGAGTGAAAAATGTCAAGATACATGACCTTACCTAACCTCCACGTTCCAATAGTCACTAATTTACGACGAAGTAGGGAAAATGAAATTACAATAGGGAAAAGTCATTCATAAGAGGAGTGTTCGCTATGCCATTAATAAGCAACGTAAATTACAATTCCTCCGCGTGTCACCATATCCCAATGGACTAGAGCGCGTATTTTCCGAATTAATTATTCTCGTGGGGTTCTCATACTATTTTCTGGATAGTTAGTTACAAGTCGGTTTGTGCGTATGGAAGTATCAGTGACATATATTTCTTTAAGAACGAGTGGTGTAGACCGTATAATACTGGTCAATAGAGTGGTGTCCTTTGGTGGAAAGTAAACCTTAACCTCTTTGACTTATTCTACACTGTCTCACAAAAATAACTATTTTTGTAAATATTACATAAACGTCAGTTCTTGTTTGCACTTGAAATTTTCCTTATTTGGTCAACCACTGGCACGGTCACCCTACATGACACACACACGTTGAGATTGTCAGATTACTTATTACCATCGGAGTGATTGTATGTATTACTCGACTTGGTAGGACGCTTATCGGCTCACCAGAAACGTGCATACAAATAAGAATACGCCTATGCTTTAACTAGGGAAAGTTGCTATTGTGAAGCCTTTAACCTTCATGTTACATTGTTCAGAAAGTTCATATTCGCATACTTACCACTGCCGCTACAGAACGGCGACTCAGATGAACCATCTTCTAACCCACTTAATATTTCCTGTTTTCCAACATCGCTGTCACCAACGAGTAAAAACTTTAATAAATAATCGTATTGCTTTTGATGAGACAATCTTGGCTCAACAGCCATAACAGCATTCTTTTGTTTCTCTTACGCATAATAAAAACTTTCACAAAACTTCCACAAACGAAGTTGTGTTCGTGATCAGCAGCTTTCGCTGCACTCTTTTAATTAAGATTATTCATTCCACGTTTTTCTGAATGTCACTTAAGATTCGTACAATATCAACACAAAAAAACCAAAAACGTAACAACATATCCACTACCCCTATTTTTTCAGGTTCTGTCTGTCCACTTACTTACAATAACACCACCAGATGGCTGCATTGCATTTTAAAAAGCCTTGAGTATCACAGAGATGAAAAGGCAAGTTGTCGCCATCTTGTGCTCCAGAAGCTTATTTATTACAAAGTGGAAGGATTCAAGAGTGTTCGCGGAACAAGCTCGAAACTTTCGCTTTAGTTCTTTCCGCGCTTGTTCTTGTCGCTCTAATTCCGTTTCGCACTTGTTCATGTCGCTCTAGTTACGTTGCGAGGTTGTACTGTACCTTTCGCTCTAATTCCGTTTCACGCTTGTTCCTGTCACTTAAATTCCGTTTCGCGTTTATTCCTGTCGCTCTAGTTCCATTTCGCGCTTGTTCCTGTCGCTATAATTCCGTTTCGCGTTTGTTCTGTTCGCCCTTGTTCGCTTCGTGATTATTCCATTTCGCGCTTATTACGGCGACCCGGATTCAAGAAGGCGGTATAGGCATTGTGTGCAGTTAGAGGAGAAAGATGGCTATAATAGTAAATAGAGTTGAAGTGTTCAGATATTACTTTATTTCCAAATAAACACACTCAATGCCACATTTTTTGTAACAAACCCTCATTTCATATTTTCTATTATTACGTCAGTTGCTTCATGCATAGAGGAGCTTGATGTTGAAACATATTCAAGATTAATTTCGTGATGTATATGATTAACAAAAGTTATATACCTTTTACAGATTAACGACTATGAAAATTATAGCACTGTTCACAGTAAAGGCCGCTTATTCCAATTTTTCTTTGTAATGTTATTCGCATTTGCATTATTTTTTGGTTCCAACCTGGTAATTCTGCTCATATGACCACTTTATTTTCCGTATGTAATGCGAGGAGTCCCACATTTCTACGAGATTGATGGCTGTGTGGTGGATAAAGAATTACTTCTTCGAGTAAGTTCAAGTGTGTGTGTTTGTGTGTGAGAGAGAAAGATAGAGTAGTAGAAGTAGTACTAGTAACAGCAATTATGTTAATAAGCCAGTGATCTAGAGCCCAGGCGGTAACTTTGCGGTATGTGAATTGGAACTCCATGGTTCAACATCCTAATGAAATTTTTCAGATTTCTTCACAGTTTCACCAGTCGAATGCCGGAATAGTATCTTAAGGTTATCGCCTATACTTTTCCCATCCTCTACTTACTGCATCACGGCCTGAGCCAAAAGAGCTTAAATAAATTCAAGTTGTAACTAACATACTCCGTAAAGAGTACCAGCATTGTTTGACAAATTTCATTTTCGCTTCTCTTGCAAATAATTCACATAGGCACTTCTATAAACACAGCAATCGTAAGCAATCCGAAAAGAGTGACGTAGTTATGTGTCATTATTTCAATAAAAACGAACTCGATTTACTCACTATATGTCAACATGGCGGCACGCGGAGGAATTACTAACGGGTTTACTTCGCGTTGTGTTATGAATGTCACTGTTTAGCAACAGAAATCACGGACTCGATGTCATGCGAGCGAAGACGAGTTCGATAAATCTTTTTCATTACACATCACGTTAACATTCACACTATGTGAACGGCCTGAACGCCGAAGCTGTCAAATAGTCCCAGGCCCAGTACTTTTCATTCTCATGTTACACGTCCATCAATCGAGTCTGTCTTATTATTTTACATTTTGTTTGCATCTTTTGACCATGCATACATGATAGATATGTCAGTTAAAATTATTTTACAATCATGAGTTTCAACATTCCCACACGCTGAATATAAAAGACCTACATTACTCCAGTATATATATATACTGGGGGCTCAAAAATTTCGGTGTTGACCCAGCATCGTGAGGACAATTGGGGAACTGCTGTGAATAAAATACAGTGGCGATCACAGTGAGAGCTTCGGCTCTCCTCTCCCAACCCGTCTGGTCAGCGTGGGAGCAGTAGACCAACTCCTCCCTTCGGGGAGAGGCCTCATCCACTAGTGGATTGAATATGGCTGTGATTTATTT
>JAGDQP010000014.1:96433-153603 GCA_022664845.1 Lepisma saccharinum
TTTTTTTAACTTTTCATGTTTTTGCACCAGTTTATAGTTCTGCGTACTCTGCATACTGTAGAAAAAATTAATGTGATAATAACTTCTACTTTTTGAGATATAAGAACTTTAAAGTACCTAAATTGTATTCAAGACTGTACTACAGAAACCGGTTTTTTGGCCTTCCTAAAAAAATTGATGATTTGCCACATAGTGGGTATTGCAGTTCCAACGACGATATAACATATTTTTGAGGGAAACTAAAGGCTTCTCTCGGGTTGATTCATAGTTAAACTATGCAATGGAGCGGTATAAGAAATTTAGGGTATAGTGCAGTAGGTATCAGCAAATAATAATAATAAAAGTATACAGGAGAAACCATGTTTGGTAAGGTATGTGGATGTGTTGAAACGCTAAATAAAACAAAGTTTTTAGCCATGATACTGGAATATAATAGAAACAAACTTATTGTCATTAGGCCAATACAACAATAGAAAACGTCAAAATTCTTAATATAACAATAATTCGTATATTAGAAACATAACAATTACAATATAAGTATACATATATTAGTCGAGGTGTTCAATAGAAATGAAGACGGAAGTGTGAAAGGAGAGAAAAGCAAGTAGGATTATTTCATTACTTCCGCTTTGAGGGTGGGCGCTTGGTGTATTGAACGTATTGTGCATCGCGCATAATGAAAATAACGTATGGCTTTTCGTAACACTTTTTTATTGCTTGTTGTCTCTGTGTTATTAAGTGCCTATGTGAATTATTAGCAACGCAAGGAGTGGTACAAAGCTTACATACCGTAACATTGGCACCCTAACTGGTAGAAACAAACTGCACCATGGCTGAATTTTACTTTATTTTACTCTAGTAAACCCGGTATTCGGTTTGTGCAGTTTCCACAGATGGGGAAAATTAGTGAGATATGTATTATATGGTATTTTTGGGACCATCCATAACCAGGAACATATTTAGAGGGTGGGTCCGGACCCCTAAAACTCAGGGAAAATAGTATAACTTCAGGCATAATTATATATATTTAATATGCATTTCATATCCAGACACACCTTAACCAAATTTTGGATACGTGCCTGTTCATATCCCAGGCTAGTGGTGAAGCCCTATATATATGTAAACAGAGCCAGAGAAGATTCTTGCAGAGAGGGGGATATCCACAAAATCCCCGGCTACAAATCGAACACTGTCTAAACCATTTATAGTAGTAGAAATGTAAGCTAAAAAGGAAAACAATTTTCCCGAAAAAAATCCGGCAGTTTTCCAATTTCTGTTTTTCTCCTACTCGAAATGTTTCCATGACTCATCAATCTGCTTCGTCTATTTATCTGATTATATGGGACATAGTTTTATAATTTCGTCCTCTCAAGTTCTGGGCTCTAGATCACTGGCTTATTAATACAATTGTTGTTATTACTACTACTACAACGCACACACACACACACACACACACACACACTCTCTCTCTCTCTCTCTCTCTCTGTCTCTTTCACACACACATATGAACTTAATCAAAGAATCAATTCTTTATTAGATGGCAACACTGATATTTGGGATCCCCCAAACAGCGCTCAATCTCGTAAAAATGTGGGTTATGCGAGCGTTACTATACCTGATTTTAAATGGTAACTTTAAAATTTCGAGGAAGAAGTAATATTTTCTTTTTACAACGAATTTCTTTACTATGTTGTAGTAAGTATTGGGTCTATTTTTAGATACTAACTTAGCACTCTACGTTAGCTATAATTACGTATAGCTCAAACGGTATTTTTTCAACTCCTCTCGAGACTTCCTTGAATACATACTGCGACTCCTGGGGTCATGATCCCCTAATTGAGAAATACTGTCTTTAATAAAATTTAAACTAGACTGCTCGATGTCATTGGATTCTGATGTTTGTGTCATGTATAATGAGGAAAACAAAACCGTATTTTTCTTGATTAAGAACTGAATTTCATGAAAGCTTGCGTGTCTTGCGATTTGGATGAGTAGCCAACTGAAAAAACTAAGCTAAACTGCAAGCTTTAATGAAATCCAGACCTAACATGTATTTCAATTTGCTGTTCACGCAAATCCCAAGCAACGCAAGCTATCATGAAAATCAGCCCAGATGTTTTTACACACTCCCTGTGCTTATGTCCGTTCCTTTTATATTTCCTTTATGGAGACGGTGGTCAACATACAAGAAACAGTGGGAGAAGTGCACTGTGCAGACGACAGAGAAAAATGGAGTTTTTTAAAATGGGTGTTAAAGGGATGGGGACGGTAGTATCAGACATTGTTGATAAAGTGGCTCTTAAGAATCAGGTACGAAATTACGATCTGTTTTGGATTTTAAGTTTGTGATCTATTTTTTTTTCTAATTGTTGAACTGCAGTGCAAGGCGTGATTGAATATTATATAGTTCTTAGGATTATTCTCAGATTTCGCTCTGTGAGTTCGTTTAATGCTCACTTCTTTTCATGAAAATGGGACACTTAAAGAGACGCACTTAAGATAAAACATTGAGTAAAGTGCACTGTAAACCCCCCCCCCCCCCCAATTTGTGAACTCTGTACCACGTATTCTCTTGCAGACTATTATCACAGAAACTCTATGAACATTAGCAACACCTAGCAATCCACAAAGTGTTACAAAAAGCTATGTGTCATCATTTTGTTAAATACACACTCGAGTTGATCATCACATAATAAACATGACGCCATGCGGAGGATACTTATAGCTACACTTTGTTACGAAATGGCACGTGCTTTGCCACAAAAAAACACGGACAGTATCAGGAGCGAGCGAAGAGGGGATGCGAGTTAAAGTCAGATTGTATATACATTATACGTGATATACACGGTATGTAAGACATACTGCGTGTAATAGTAATGGGCTATCTGTTCTAAATTTGTTTGGAATTAACAAAAGGAGGCAGATTTTGTTGGTAAAGTTTTGCTAAAACAGAACAAGGTTTGATATTTAACTCAAACAGGTTCTTTTCTTTCTACTCTAATGTGACTAAAGTACAAAGTTCCATGTCTGAGTCGGAGGTTGTGCATGGTGTGGTTTCGTTTGATTTCATTAATTGTTTTGTTAGGAAATGGGTGTAAGTGTAATCTCCAAATATAGAAGTAATCTAAAATTCAGGACACCGTGTGCGTGGGTTTTCTCGGGGTGCTCCCGTTTCCTCCCACTTTATTCATCCCATCATCATCCATACGACCTGAGCCATAGTTGCCTAAAAGCCTTAAAATAAATTTAAAAATAATTCTGAATTTCAGGTAACTAATTATAAACAAATAAATACATTCTTGCATAGAATATAGATCAGAGTCACAATGATTATTGTTAAGCTTAACGGTCCACTACCGATGAAACAAAAATATGACTGCTTCTAGGGGACAAAAAGTAACAGAAATGTACTTTGAATTCAACTTGCTTGCCAACTAGTTTATTTTATCTCATAATCCACTGGAACGAGTTTTAGACCCTCCCTTAATACCACAACAAGTTTCCCCAATAGATGCATTGGCTTTCTCAGGTGTAAAAAGGTAGGTTAAAAAGCTGAGGGAATAAGAGTTGCAGGTGAAATAAAAAATGGTCCTGGGGGGAAAACCCTCAACTTTGTAACTTACCTTTTTACACCTGAGCACTTTTTCTTTCAGGCATGCTTTGGAATTCAACCGCACACCCCGGAAGAATTAGTCTCAACACCTGTATTACTCATACGTATATATAATAGCACATTCTATAAAACATTGTCCTGTTATTTTGAGATTAACTAAGGAAGTACGACATATTGTTAAGTAACATTATTGTTATTTTATGTTTTAGTACATTATTATAATTTTCGTGAGCCCCCCGAAAGAAATCTTCTGAAAGAAACACTGCACCTGAGGAAGCCAATGGATCTATTGGCGAAACTTGTGTTTTTAATCACCATTCTATTAGACGTAGTGATTAAAGTGAGTCGGAACGGCGTCGCGGTAAAAAATGTAGTACCGCAACGATGTTCCTGTAAGAATAAATAGGAATGGTATTCTTGTAACGCTATAGTTCTGTTGTGATAGTAAGAAAATGAACCTTATCAGAAAGCAGTGTTTTCTTTATTCAAGATGGTCACAAGGCCATTTTTTTAAATAATATCCAAGAATAAATAATTTTTTATCTGAAATTAAATATAGCGTAGCCACGCGTCACGTCAAACAGTGAGAATTAGAAACAGCTTGAGTCTAGTTCTTCTTCCTCACTTTCCGTGTGAAAATATTTACCAGAAAAATAAGTTATCCTAAGGTTTTGTGGAAAACCTTACCCATGTATGCAGTGTTTGAGAAGAAATGAAAAACGTATCGTAGCAATCTATCTCTTCCTGCAACTCGCAGATTCATAGTAAAATACACTGCCAGGATGACGAGCGTGAAAACTTACCCTGGATCACATTACCAATCTGCTGTCTCTGCCAGTCAGGCTATGTATGCTCTTCAAAGAAGTAATGGAAGAGAGGATCACAATAAATCCGAGCACGTTTATTCAAGCTCTAATGGATGGAGTTCAACGAAGATTGTACAGCATGATCGGGACTCGAGCCAGGACAGAGACAATAGTACTAGTAACAACTTATCGAGGCTTTTAGAGTAAAAGCATGTATAGAAATCCTAGAGGAAATAATTGCAATAGTGACTTTTTTGGTCAATAACAATACCGTTCCGGTAAGAATTCTCTTCCACTTCAAACACTGACTAGACGATATGATGGCTGCAAGGGTGTTGTATCATGTTGAAGATAAGCGTATTGATTTATTCTCAGGTATTACCTTTTCCCTGACTTCACACATTTTCAGAAGCATACCCACCTTGTATTTGCAATGTTTTCACAAAACAGGTCTATGTAACTCAACGCTCTATGAAAGCTAAGCTTAAGTCAATATGATACTCTGCGCGACCGCGCAATTTACCGTAATTATCTGCGTATGTTATAACAGACATAGTTTAATTAAGTTTATAAATCTCTAAATTATTCCTAGTTTTAAGCAAACCTTTCAGGTAATTATTCTTTTACTGCATATAAGATTTCAGGAGTGCTGCCATCCTGTGAGGATCACGGTACTAAACAAAAGGATTTAGCTTTCTACTTAGCGCAGAGGTTTAGAAAATATTAAATAATGGACTTACTGTAGGGTAACATTTTGTAGATTAGTTGTGCCAGCATTCTTCTTTACTATTAAAGCAACACTCATGAGTCATGACTCGATAACGAAAGAAATTAAATCACGATGCGAGTGAGATTTAACTAAAACTTGCTGGCTGTGTAAAACACTCAGCAAAAACTCACTCTCTGATTGATAAAACTTAATTTCGGAATAGAGCATAGCCTAAATTGATTTACGTTACGTGCAATACCGGAAACGTAAATGTGAATTGACAGGCGCTAATACAGGGTTGTCGAAAAAGATTATAAACCGTTATTACAAAAGAAGTTCTTACTGGATATACACGTGTAGCGTCTTAAAATGTTTCAAATTTTAGACTTATTTCAATATGGGCGCCATTTGTATGTCTGCAGACGTCTAGATCATATTCTATCTCCTGCCACGTCTTCTGAATCGTGTCTGGAGTTACAGTGCAATTGCTGAGGCAATCCTCTCTTTAAGGTGCTGGATGTTCCTTATCTTCTAAGCGTACACAATGTTTTAATGTGCCCCCCTCCCCCCCAAACTCATACCAAAAAGTCCAATGGTGATAGCTCTGGGCATCGAGGTGACTCGCTTCCAGGATCACTGTATTCATGATGTTTTAATTGAAAGGTTCCCAAATGCCTGGCATGCAAAGGGTGGACCGATACCCTGTCCTCCTCGAAGCCCAAGCCTATCATCAGTGGAATATTTTTTGTTGGGGACACATTAAAAACATTGAGTACGCTGAGAAGATAAGGAACATCCAGCACCGTAAAGAGACGATCGCTTTAGCAATTGCTACTGTAACTTTCTCGTGGCAGGAGATAGAATATCATATAGACGTCTGCAGTACTGCAAATGGTGTCCGTATCGAAATGTACTAAGAAAAGTCTAAAACTTTAAACATTTCTGAACATTTTTTAAGATGCTACAAGTGTATATCCATTAAAGACTTCTTTTATAATGACAGTTTATAATCCCAGCAGTTGTTTTCGATGACCTATATTAAGTTACGTTAATTTTTTTGTTAACTAAGCTAAAATTAATTAAATACAATTGTTAAGTATGTGTCGTATCAATATATAAATTATCCTTTAAAAATTGTTTTACTTTCAGCTATCTCTCTTGGCCCGTGCAACTGAAGAAAGTGATTTACCAACTCCAGGATACATGTATGAAGAGATAGTCAGTATCCTTACGTGTAATATTTAATTTTTTTTACATTTATAAATTCCATGGCTCAGTCCCGAGGAACGACATCTTCCGGTAAGCAAACTTCGCAGTGGAATGGAAAGATGTCTGTCAAATTTTGTATTCTAGGTACCAACCCAACATTTGGCAGGTGGAACTGAGGAAAACTTTATTCAGAATGGCTGGCTATGCAGTTTCAATCAGAATTCATCGATTCTTTTTTCATTGAACAACGATGGTTTGGTAATTCAGTAGATTGTGTGATTTGAATAGAACAATTACGTGATTTTCATCCTTATGGTCAGTTCAGTACAGAAATATTGTTTACCTTTGTCAGGAAAATTTTGCAGATGCAGTTAGAGAAATGGAAACCTAAATATAGGGTGACCATTAAGGGATGGTTAGAAAGACGGACACTTTGACAAGGTAAATAAAATTGAATTGAAGGAAACTGTGGGATTCATTTCTTAAAAATTAACCATATCTTTCGTTGTGATTGCTAAACAATACATATGAATAAAAGTAATTACGAACAGTCAGGGTAATGAATACGTCTAGTGTCCATAAAGTCGATAACAAGACCATCAACTTTAGTTCGCAATAGTTATTTCCTCCCCCCTATGAGAGAAGACTGTAAGTTAAACGCACGATTATTGAATGGATTTTTATGGCCTTTAGGCATCTAAGCCTCAGGCCAAAACGCTCAGTTATCACTGGCCAAATTATAGGGTGGAAACAACGTACCGTGAGAGTCGTGAAAAGACCTCTTCGGCAGAATAAGCACGGCACGGTTACACACTTTTCTGAAAACAAATGAAACTGACTGATATGGGAAGAATTACCAATTTAGCGTGCTTCCAGCCAGGTTTAGATTCTTTGAAATGCATTCTAGGGCTAAAAGTGTACAAATTTTGAAATTGCCTGAGATTGAAATCATCATGGGAAGATAAATATTTTTAAATGAAACAAGTAAGAGCAGGACAAATCAACGTCCGGCTCGACTGTTAAGCCGGACACAAGACATGATCCCCGTCTAAAAGCAGGACAAATGGCCACCTTACCTAAATATTTGTGGACTCCAAAATTATGGGGTAGTACCCGGATGCTTTAAATATTTCCCACAGATCATGTTTTTAAGAGCCAAATAAATGACCGTAAGTTAAGGCTAGTTCCTCTATTTTGAGACAAAATTTTCGTCGTTATGTTCTTGTCGACAGTGTCTTGAAAAAAAGAGTTTCATCTCCTTGACAAGCATGAAAATTTATTTTCAAACTTCCCAACTTTCTCTGTGTAATAGTGTGGTTGTTATTACTTTTATTTGTAGCTAACACCAGTAAAATGCCCACCATAGTAACACCAGTGTTCTGTTCAGATGGTACTTTTCTTAGGAAGTCAATGTTCCTTATATAGTATGGGAGATAGACTACATAGATAAGATAACTACATGCATGAATCATTCAAATATGTGTAGCCCAATAAATAAGTAATTTTTACTGGCCATTAATATATATATCGATTCCATAATACAAAAGTTGGTACATACTTTTAACCATATTAGTGATTCTCATGTACATTCCTTTATTTCTTACTAATTCTGGACTCCACTGAAATGTCTTCAACTTCGGTTTGTACTCTACATAGTTCTTTCGAAACAATATTGGAATTTAAAACTAGAGTCAATTTTCTTTATGCGTTTTTAAGATAAATAACGAAACTTGTCTAATTGAAACGAATGACTGGTGTCCTTTTTTATATCTTTTTTTAACAAAAAAAAATTTCCTTCAACACATCACAGCACTCTGGACGCCTGCCTGAGCCATAGTTGCCTAATGGATGTAGAGAAATTCAAAATCAGGACTCTGGACCATAAGATCTCGAGAGGAAATTTTACTTATTACTACAGACATTTGAACGAATATTTTGAATTATATGAATCTGTCTATTTTGCTAATTGATTTATTTTTATTTATTATCTAAATAAAATCTATTCCGTTAACAGTACATTTGGTAATGGTTACAGACGTAGTCGAAACGTGTGGTATCTTATAAATATGAATTTATAGTTAAGTTAATTGAAATTGTGTATCTAACATCAGTCCTTGAAAGTATGATTTTTGGTTAGAAGTTTGAATACATTCTTTATCACTTTATGGAAAAGAAAGCAGACACAATTTCTAATTCTAACAAAAGCTTTTAATGATGAAGCCAAAATCATCATGACTAGTTTTTCCGTAAAAAAAATAATAAAATAACGAAACATGTCATGATTTATTATTATTAACTCGTCCTAGCTCAAGAATAGCGGAGCTAAGTGAATGGAGATATAGGGGATTGGCCTAAGAAAAAAACGATCTAGTTTTCAAGACAAAGTTCTAGAGAAAATTTAAAACCCTTTTTATTACTTTTTTTCACAAATAATCTTGCATATTATAAACGTTGAAATTAACAGAAAAATTTGACAGCTGGCGTGACCGGGACTCGAACACGGATCTCCCAGTTGCCAGCTGGGTATGCTGTCCACTATACGACCACAGACAGGCCGGTTCTCCGTGTATGTAGACTGTTCCTCTCGCCTGGATTCTCTCTGTCCCAGCTCTTCGTTGCTGGTTACAAGGTCCAGGCACTCCACTACAGGCGGAGATTTTAGTTTAGGAATATTCTGCAATCGTTCAGTGCGTCTAAATGAAGACATTAAAATGTAGCATTTCCAACCGGCACCTGAAAGATCCGAATTCGAGTCCCGGTCACCGTGGCTGTCAATGTTTCTGTGTTAATTTCATCTTTAGACAAGATGAATTACGTTTGTTAGATAGGTGAGTATATTCCAGTAGCTATGAGAAGAACAACAAAGATCCAATTTGATTTGTCACGTAAAATTTTGCCACGTATGTGGTTTTTCTTCTTTCAAACGATTTATTGTGATTGCAAATAGTTGTAGTAAGCAGCTCATAAGGCTACAATTAAATGAAAAGAAACAGAATGGAGAAGTGTTTGGATGATATGTTGACCACAATTGCATTATTTTCATCCTTAATTGTACGTCAGATGTTAGCTACGAATCTCCGCCTCATTGCCAAGAACTGACTACATTTCTGTTGGACAGATTGGAAAAGCCTTCCGTAGCAATCAAATTAAAGGTAATGTATGCTATTCCTGATGAGGCTCTGACTTAGCAGTGAATTATTTTGATTTTACATAATGCAATAAACCACTAGTCAAACGGTACTTTTTCTGTTGGTGTGTAGGAAGGGTAATTCTTACTAATAATTTAAAAAAATAATAATTCTTTACTCAAGTGCTTAGTGTGGGAATGCAAATTGAATATTTGATCTCTGGACTGGCGCGGAAAATAGACTATATATATCACTTACGTATGTTTCTACGTCGTACAGTTCTATATTACATGACATATTTCTACGTCGTAAAAGTATCATATATCACAAACATTTCTTTGTCATGTATTATATATCAGTTGATTTGTATGTAGGAAGTGTGTGGGCTATTCCGCCGTCACGAACTCACAGTTCGTAACATTTTTGGCATGTATTTTCAGAATAGAAAAAGGTAGCAGGCTGTTTTTGATTTCGTTTTATTTAGCGACGACTTAGATATCTTAGCTACTAGTATGAAACTGATACTGCATAAATTCTTTGAACTTGTGATAATTATTGAAAAGCAGCGGGTACCGAGCGGTCGTAGAACATTGGTTTAGCAATTTAAAGGTCCTGGGAACGTTCCCAGCGGTCGCCTATCTTGACTGAGATTTTCCAAGTTTTTTCTTCAGTCCTACCAGGCAATTGGTACCTGAAAACTAGGTCCTGTCCGATATCCTCTCCGGCTCTGAGTCTGAGAAGGCCATAAATAATTTCATATTCAAAACATTGAGACGAACTATCATTTTTAGTGTGGGTTTTACACGTTCTATGAAAGTTTTGGAGTACAGTGCTCTGGCGGGGTTTATGACCAGTTTTCACATATATGTTATATTGACAACTTTTCCACTCTCTGGAAAAGTTGGAGCCTTGAATCTTGCGTACAGCTTATACATTGATTTTTCGAAGTGCCGATGGTTGTATAACAAATGAACGAATGTGGTCGCCATAAATGAACATGAAATTTAACCTGCATGGAATAAATAGTGCTATGTATGTACAGCATGTGGGGACAGGCTCACACATACGTACTTAGTTTTACATACTTAAAGCATTGTATAAAATAAGCAACATACGGAGTACATATGTACGAAGTTGACGTATTCTCTTGTAAATCAGTATGTGCGAGGCACATGACAATTGGTAGTGCAGGTGGGACTACCACTTGCAGTCGCAGGTCACGTATCTCAAATATCTGTTGATTGTATGCACCTCAGTTATTTACAACTTCCTTTCACATCACTCATTCAGTACCAGATGGTATCAGACTGCTTATGGTGGAATCGCCCGTGTAGCAATTTTAACTTCAACATACAATAAAATTCATTTTGATTTCTCTGTATTTATATAGGTTCTTAAGGTATTGCTTCATTTGGTGAAACATGGCCACGTTAATATACGGTGGTGCTTAAGACATAATGATGGGCCTATTAAGAACGCTTTGTCCTGTGCGGGGCCACCTGATGCACTAACCGGAACAGCCATTTATGAACATGTGAGGAAGACTGCAAAGGTAAGTTTGGTTTAGGAACTAGATTTGAGGTACGCTTATTGGTGTTTTCGGACTCGATGTGATACAGAAATGGAATCGGATACGATGTTTTAAATGGCGATTTTCCGCAATTAAGGATTTTATTCGGGTTTTACGTCATGTATATTTTTTTTTTATAAAGTCTTAACAGTAGTTTCATAGACTTTCGAAATCCTCAGAGTCATTATGATTCGGATTTGAAATTTGCGATTGTTGATGTTCAAATGTTATTTAATTTATAACTGTTATTTTTGTGAAAGTTTTGTTCATCTGTTGTTATTTTAATTGCTTCCTTTATAATTCTATAAATAGTAGCTGCTTTTTGTAGCACTTCCGTCTCCTGAAAATAAATAGGTTCTCCATGTGTATATACTAATCTTCTGCCGCAGCTGATTTGTGCTTTATTACCCTTATTACAATGTAGATGTTGCTTTATAGTTATAGTTTCAATAGTTCTTTCTGTCTGATTAATATAGAGTATCCTATAATTCCAATTTATTTCGTACATACTTAGAATACCACCGCGCCGGTGAAAACCATAAGCACACTGAACACACACTAAACAAAGAGAAAACAAACCTTTACAAGGATCGGAGAATACCCTCAGGCCACAACTTGTATCCGCTAAGGCTAACAAACCCCCTTTCAAGAACAAAAATATCATATACAATGTCAATGAGGACGACTAGTAGGCCATTGGAGGTACGTCTCAAAGAACATTCTTCAAAAATGCAATCAACTAGAAAATAACTGTTCCTCACTATAACCAATAGATGGCAACACCAAAAATCTCACAGCAACTAAATAAATCAGCAAGATGTAAACCTCGAAAGCAGCAGGTTAACTATTACAGCACAAAGTAAATACGCATACAATTACCCTGACTCACTACAGAGAACAATTAACACTTTCTCACTTTACTTCGATATCCCCGTCACCATACAATCGCAATCGTTTACAATCTCTTTCCAATGTAGGTATAAGGTTTGTTCGCGCGGTCTGTTTGGTGTTGCACTTTCTGCACTGGAAGAGTAAGTTAGTATAGAACTGTGTTAATGTGACGGCACAGTGTCTATTTGTGCAGTCCCGTGCAGCTCTCGCCTGAACGGTCTGATGATTATTTCCTTCTGCTGGCAAGTAAACACATCTGTAATGCGTTCTCTCACACATACACAGAGAACGCAACACGACTGTCAATTGTCAGCACTCGGGCCGACTGTTCGAACAGTTGAGGTGTAAGCTGCACCACCCACTCGAACGCAAAAGTGTACACTAGTTCAACGATTGCAGCCCACCCGCATAAACTATTGGTAATAACTTTAGCCTAGATTGAACTGGCCATCAGGAGGCTTACACTATATGAAAAAGGGGGCTTTTCTAGCCGGGTAAGTAAACTGTGGCTCTCTGCATAGGCACTCGACTACTTGACTTCAGACTGGCAGTAGTTACTGTTTTTACTCATTTGGTTTTCTGAACATTTGGTATTGATTTTCTAACAACGTCAAAAGGGCTATTCTTATTGGTTATTTCTATATTTTTGGTATTCAGTTACACTCTCACATTTTTCTTTATAACGACCTTGGCAATTCACAGCTTCACCCACATGTCTTAACCACATCCATTTCCCTGAAGATTGAGTCAGATTAGTCTTCGGAACGTCGGAAATAATCGTTCCCTTACAAAGTAAACACGTTTTAAGATTCCTAAACCACTGAAATCTTACAGCCAAGGATAAAGAGAAAATCATGAAATCTTCATACATAGTAGTATTGTTTTGAAAATAAATCACTGACACTGGTTTTAATTCTACCTATCTTTTAATCTGTTCTGTGCTACTGAAGCGAAAACACGAATTTCAATGCAGCCGCATTGTGGATTTTTAATCACTCTCACCAGACAAATGCTAGGATGGTTTCACTAAAGGGGAAGGCTTTTTGGTTTCTCATCACTTGCAACGGATTTTGTGCTTAAATACACATGTACTCGTACCATACTGAATGAATGTTTATCATTATTTATTAAGTAAAGGAGAAAATAAGGTTACTATAATCATGAAAAACTGATATCAAAACCGACCTAAACCCGAGAAGCCTCAAGACCATAAATAAAATTCAATGTTATCAAAATGTTACTTTGTACTTTGTTCCATGAAGTGAATAAAACATGTCATCGTGATTTCAAGAAACTCACAGCAGCTTTTGTTTTTTCTCTTCATTATAATTCTTAGGAGCTGCTCGACTACCTTTTTGACCCTGAATCGATGGAACGTGAAGAGAAGTCTTCAGAACTAAGGGTTGAATTTCCACCTAAACAACAGTTAGGAGGCCTTGGATCTGGTGGAAAGAGCAAAGGAAAGTATGACGGATTTGGAAGTAGTCCTGTACAAAAAGAAGGTATTTTAGCATTTTTTTAAAAAAATATTTTCTTGGTGGGGGTGGGAGATAGTATTCGCCTAATCTTACGTTCGTAAGAATAGAAATGCTTATGTTCCCATCTATTCATAATAATAGTGGAAGATGTCAAAGTGTGACGTCGAAGGAAATGTATGTTGCGCTATTGAACTATAATTTGTATAATAATGTTATTTGGTGATGTAAGTGGCTAGAGTTGTTTTGATTTGACTAGGTAGAAAGCAAGAAAGGGACATATTGTAATATTTCTACCTGAGAGCCAGAGCAGCGTAAGTCCAGTTTTGGCTAAACGTGATTAATGCAGTTTCGTACAGTATTTGGAAGGTCTCACGTAATGGTTGCATGGTTCTTGTTGTAAATATAATATAAAAAAGTAAGTCTATTTTGTAGTTTGTCCATTTAATTTCTATGTGAAAGGAAGTACTTTTCTTTTTTGTCTCGAAAGCTAAGATGTATGACTTACGCGGTTATGGCTCTCACGTTAAGTAATCATAATCGCCGGAGTACGGAAACGAGTAGGTTTTGCGTGAATTAAGTTATTCGAAAGGAATTCAGATTAGGATAAAAAATGAATACGTTTTGCATTCAGTTTATGGAGCTTGGAAACCCTATGATGTAGTAGTAGTAGTAGAAAAAAAAACTTTTATTCTGGTGAGATTTTCAGGATCCCTCACACTTGAGAGGGACAGACTGCTCTCTCCTCTATAGCTTAGGAACGTTCAAGAATCTTAGTGTAGTGTAGTCAGGCCATATGACTAGAAAGTGAGGATAAATGATACCTAAAGCATAGACCTCATAATAGATAGACTTAGCACGCTTCCCCATTTCTGGCTGCGCTAAAACTAATGGATTTTTGTTCAGAAGACGTAATTTTGAATCCATCCGCTAGGTAGCTCTGTCATACACCTCTCTCTATGGCTAAGCCACCTAGCGGATGGATTCAAAATCGCGTGCTCTGAACAAAAATCCATTAGTTTTAGCGCAGCCAGAAATGGGGAAGCGTGCTAAGTCTATCTATTATGAGATCTATGCCTAAAGAGAGCGGGAGATACAAAGCAGGAGGAAAAGAACAGCAGAAACGTCAGCTATTTCAACGGGTTACTGGACTTCCTTACCTAGAAATAATTTACTGTTTCTTTTAAAGACATTTATAGTTTGTTAATATCCCCTTTTGTTTTCAGAAACAATTACTGAAAGGATGGTAGATGCTTTCAGCAGATTTCTACATCAATCTGATACTACATCTGAAATCGTGAAAGCGGCAGTAAGTTCCCCTGTTGGCAATTATCAACCAGTCACTCTACCATCAGATATTGGAAGCCACATTACTCCTGCCTCAAAGGAATTACCTAAATTACCATTGAGGATAAAAGGTAGGCGCTGTGTTTCTTACTTATTTAAAAGTAAAACCTATTGCTCTATATAGCATAAGTGGCTCGCTGATTAGGCATGATGTTTCCGGGTGGTTAACTAGGCACAGTATTTGGTGGCTGGCTTACTCTGCAAGTATGGCTACCAGGCAATTCATGAGTTGCTGGTTGGGAATACCTTGACTTGCTTGCTGGACGTGGCTGGCTAGATAACTGGGCATAGTATGGCTGATGGACTTACCCAATCTGAGAACCAGGTTCACCTCCAATATCTATTCACTGCTCAAATCGAGTACTTTCGAAGATTTGAAACATCTTCTTTCTCAGGATAAAGATAGAAGAAGGGCAGTGGTGACTTCAATGAAGACGTTATATCAGTGCTAATATAAACTTACTTACGGACTAAAACTGACCACAGTTTGCTAAGATATAAAAAATGATATATGAAGATAGACCTAATTTCCAGCATGGCTAGGTCAGATCTCCCCACGTGGCTACTTTGTACAAGGTATGGCTCGTTAAAGAGCCACATAGTATGGCTTACTTGGCACGGCACGGCATGACGTGACTAGGTAGCTAACTGAGGATTTCGTTAGCTGTTTTGATATGACATGACTGGATGATTACTGGGTATGGAATGACTGACGAGTGACAGGTGACTGAGTATGGCATCGCTGTCTGCTTGCTGAGTATTGTATGTCATGCGTTTAGTTAAAAACTCTAGGTTCTGAGAATGTTCCTCAACCTTTTACCAATGTTCCCCAATACCCTTTATGTACCAAAGTTCCCCGATCGACTGTGGACCTGATTGAAGAGTTCCATTCGCGTTTCTTTCTTCTTCTTTTTTTTTTTTACATGCGCACATAGAAGATAAAACAACAACAATACACTAAATAAAAGAATATAAAAGTAGAAAAACCAAAAGATAAATTATGAATAATCTACAATAAAATTAGGTTATATCCGAATCGATTTGCGTATTAAAAGTTAATACGAAATGCCAAAGCAAAGCTATTTTGCTAGTAAAATTTCTAACGCACCGAAAAAATCCAAAGTTTTGTGGCAAGTAGTAAGAGAGAACGTGCAATAATAATAATAATAATAAAAAAAAAAAACGATCACCAACATAAATGGCTCAATAACTAACGACCCAACGCTGGTATCTGAGGAATTCAACAGACATTTTACAGAAGTAACAAATAAGCTAATTAATCGATGTAACGTATTAAAGATCCGATAGAACTATTAAAAGCAGCCCAACCACGAGTAATGGAGAGCATGTTCTTCGTGTCCATTACAGAAAACGAGATCACAACTGAAATAAATAAATTGCAAGAAACTATATCTCCAGGTGATTTAATCCCTACAAAGATTCTAAAGCTATGTGACAAACTGCTTACCCCACAATTAACCTACATTTTTAACGAATGCGCTCTGAATGGAATTTTCCCAACAACGCTGAAGGTAGAAAAAATAAAGCCTATATTTAAAAAGGGAGAGAAGTGCTCGGTAGAAAATTACAGACCAATTTCTCTCCTTCCTGCATTCAAATAATAGATTTTAGAAAAAAATAATAAAAAACAGACTTCTAAGCTTCTTAATAAAACACAGCATAATAACTCATGAACAACACGATTTTGTTCCACAGAAAAGCTCTGCCTACATACTCCGTAGCATACTTCAGGGACTAAATGAAACAAAATTAATACTAGGTATATTTTATGATTTAGGCCTAACTAAAGATTTTGATTACGTAGTCAATCATCGAATACTTTTACAAAAAATGGAACATTACGGAATAAGAGGAAATTGTTTAAGGCTTTTTGAATCATACCTACGTAATAGAAAACAAGCAGTAGAAAATAACCAACACAGCGAACGGAATCCAAAACGCATACAAATCAACATATCGAGAAACAACACATGGGGTTCCTCAAGGTTCAGTCTTGGGCTCCTTACTTTTCTTAATATATATATATAAATGATTTACAGACAAATACAACAGAAACGAAAATGATATGCTGATGATAATAATGTTCTAATTAAAAGTGTAATGATTTCAATATCTTATCGAGGTAATCGAAAAAATGAAACTATGGTTTGACAGTAATTAGTTATTTCTTAATGGAATAAAAACTCAGTACATATTTTTCCATAGAATACAAAATTAAAAATCAAAAGGCTCAGTAATATCAGCAAACTTTTCACTGAAACGATTGGCTAGTGATACTAGATTTTAGGAATTATTATAAATGAGAACCTTAAATGGACTAACCACATACAAACACTCTCTCAGAAGCTTAATTCCCAACTGTATGCTTTAAGAATTCTAAGAGAGACTCTAAGAACCAAATCACTAATTCAGGTTTACTATGGATTGATCTACCCACTAATCAGTCTTGGCATTATATTTTAGGGCAACACAAGTGAAAACTCAGTAATTTTCCTAAAACAAAAATAAGCTTTAAGAATCATAGCTGGAATCCGACGCAGAGACAGCTGTAAACAATTTTTTAAATAAGTCGAGTTACTGACTGTGTCTTCAGTATATATTTACAAAATAGCAAGCCATATTAAAAAAATGAATGAAGATAGTCCAAAACACCATTCTTACAATACAAGAAAAAAAATACAAAGAATCATACTGCACCAGACTAAGCATTGTACAGGTTGGTCCCAGACACATGGGCAACAAAATATACAATAAACTCCCAAACGAAATAAAAGGTGAACAGAACTTAAAAAAAATTCAGAAAAAGTTAAGAATTTATTTAGTAGAGAAGACTTTGTACAGTATAAAGGAATACCTGCAAAATAATAGGTAGATTAGATTCTGTATATAATTCAGACATAAAAAGTAAATTAAAAGTGTATGGTCATATTATTATTTATTATAGTAGAATATTAGTAATGTAGTAATTTGTTACAAACATGGTAAGAATCAAATGCCATAAAACATGTATTATAAAATGTGTCTTATGTAAATGCCTATTTGTGTGTAAATACTGCACTGAACCCTCCGCATACCAGTGTACTTGGTTTACTGGATTAATAAATGAAATTAAATATATAGGTAATGGGGAAGCCCATTACAAGGTCTGGGTGCAACGGCTCTCTTCTCTTCGTAATAACTGGTAGCTGAGGAGTGTCATTGGTGAATAAAACCCACAACAAGCCGCCGCTTGTACCATTAATGACGATTTTAATTGGTATCGGCAAGTGATGACAATTAGTGGATCTACAAGTCAACCGATCGTAGATATAGATATACTATCGAATTTGTGGTTGGCCAACAACGTGACTTTTTATATCATCGTGATTTTTCGGTTGTAGATTAAAAATTTTATTACAAAAGCTTCCTTTATCTGCTTTCATTGACAGAGAAGACAAAAGGCTCCAAAACATTATTTTATGAACCATTTCACTTATTTTGATATATTGTTTTGATGTTGCAACCCTTTGCTTTCGGGCATAGAAAAAGGATTCAATCAGCCACTTTCTGTGAATTGGATTGAATATGATCTGTATTTCGTATTGCATTTTTTTAAAAATTGTCTATATTGACCATCTCTAACAACTGTAATTATTCAAAGATGTATCATCATAGGTTGATATAAAATCTATTTGTTATCTGTGGGTATCTCAGTTTCTAATTGTGAATATTTGCATAGTACCCTTGTTTATTTGGTTGCTACTTACTTTAGAAAGTACCTCGATCAGAATTAAGTTGTATGGAATATATTACAAAATCACCATATCAGATTATAATATACAGATGCTTATCAGAATAATGGAAACACCTGTAGTTGGCAACACGTCAGATGTATGGGTTGGCAGTGGTGTCGTGGCGACCGCAGCGCCGGACTGCTGGTGGTGGTGTGTTAGGTCGGTCTCCATACTACGTCAGGCGTCGTGGAACAGGAGTGTGCAGTGGCTGCAGCAGACGCAGGTAGTGTAAAATGGGAGACCTCTCAGAGTTTCAAAGAGGGCAAATTGTTGGTGCGCGGTTATGTGGAGTGACTGTGACGGCAGTGGCTAGTGTGTTAGGTGTGTCGCCAGGGACAGTGTCGAAGGTGATGACGGCCTACACAACACACGGGAAAACCACATCGGGGAAGCGGAACAGTGGGCGGAAGAAAAGCATCAGTGACAGGGCACGCCGGGTATTAAAGCGCATTGTCACGCGGAACCGTCGTGCCACTGCGGCGCAAGTGACGGAGGAACTCAATCAGCACCTCCCCCAACCTGTTTCGACAATCACAGTCCGCCGCGAATTACATGACATGAACTTACGGGGTCGTGTTGCACGGGCCAAACCTCTCATCAGGGACCAGAACGCTTTAGCACGCCGCAAATGGTGCCACGACCATGCAACTTGGACCGTTGACGACTGGAAACGTGTGGTATGGTCGGATGAGTCACCATTCACCCTATTCCAAACCACAGGCCGTGTTTATGTGTGGAGAACGCCCAAAGAAGCGTATGATCTGCAGTGTCTCCGCCCAACTGTGAAACATGGCGGCGGCACGGTGATGCTGTGGGCCGCAATATCATGGTTTTCATTGGGTCCTGTGGTCACACTTCGCGGACGCATCACTGCCAACGATTATGTGGCAATTTTAGGAGACCACTTGCATCCTATGGTCCGGATGTTGTTCCCGGACAATGACGCCATATTCCAGGATGATAATGCACCCATTCACACAGCTGGAGTTGTTGCAGCGTGGTTTGAGGAACATCGGGATGAAGTTCAACACCTCCCCTGGCCCGCCCAATCCCCAGATCTCAACATAATTGAACATCTGTGGTCCATCTTGGAAACACGACTCCGGCGACGATTTCCACCTCCATCCTCTCTCACAGAACTGGCCGATGCCCTGCACGAGGAATGGTGTAATATTCCACTTGCTACCATTCACGACCTCTATGCCTCCATCCCACGTCGCATCAAGGCTGTTCTGAAGGCGAAAGGTGGCCCGACACCATATTAATCTGGTAAGTTGCACTTTCGTTCAGGTGTTTCCATTATTCTGATAAGCATCTGTATATCCTTGTAAAGTTATTTATAATTACAATATTAGCCAAATTATTGGACTCATTGCTAAAATATTAACATCAAAATATTGTTCTGAAAGCGGTTTAACTTAATTTCTGTGACCTAGGACTGTAGAAAGACTCGATATACATTCTGTCAAGAAAGTAACTGGAATTGGTCAATAAAACACAAAATATGCATTATTCATCCAAATTTATTGTATCGCCTTCAAAGTAGGCCCCTTCCGAAATAATATACTTATGCCAACGAATACTCCAATTATCAAAACATTTTTGAAACGCATTTTCCGGAATCGACTTCAGTACTCGTCGCGAATTCTCTTTGATGTCTGCTATCGACTGAAAACGGGTGCGTCGAAGTGGTAGTTTGAGTTTTGGAAAGAGAAAAAGTCCCCGGAGCCAGATCAGGGGAATAAGGTGGTTGTTCGATAAGATGTGTTGAGTTTTTGGCCAGAAATTCGCTCACAATGATAGCCTTGTGAGATGGTGCGTTATCGTAGTGCACAATCCATGAGGTTTCTTTCCACAAATCTGGTCTTTTACGACCAATTTGCTCTCTCAAACGCCGCATAACGCTCAGATAATATTCTTTATTTACTGTCTCAACTTCTGGCAAGAATTCCGAGTGCACAGCACCGCGATAATCGAAAAAATCTTTCAAAATCACCTTCACTTTTGATCGACTTTGACGTGCTTATTTCGGTTTCGGCTCAGTTGGAAGGCGCCATTCCGAAGCTTGTTGACTGGTTTGCATGTCAAACTCGTAAACCCATGTCTCATCACGTTACAATGCGTTTTATGAATGTGGGGTCGGAATTGACTCGTTCTAGCATGTCTTCAGCGACCCTTACACGATTGAGTTTTTGCAGAAAATTCAGGTCTTTCAGCACTAGTCGAGCGGCAACGCGTTTCATGCCCAAACAATCGTTTAAGATGGTACGAATTGATTCGTGAGGCACATAAATTTCAGCGGGTATCTCTCTCAGACTTAAACGACGATTTTCAGTCACCATTTCCTTTACTTTAGCGATGTTAAGTTCAGTTGAAGACGTTGATGGTCGACTTGAGCGAGGCAAATCTTCCACCACATCTCGACCGCTTTTGAATGCACTGTACCACTCATACGCACGTGCTTTTGATAAAGTCGATTCACCGTAAGCCTTATGTAACATTTTCAGCGCTTCGGCACACGAAATTCCATTTGCAATGCAAAATTTAAGACAGATTCTTTGTTCGATATTTTTATCCATTGTAAACGTCGCACACACACACACTTAAGATGAACTGACAATTGGAGCACTGTAAACAAACTAAATGACAGATGGCGCTCAAACTCCGCGTGAGCATAGAGGGCAGTTGTGCTAACGTAGCGACAAGAAGAATTTAAACACTCCCTTTAAGTGGGCTTTGTAAATGTACAATTCCCGGTACTTTCTTGACAATGTATGTGAAACGTAATATTTGCAACATAATCGTATTTTCTTTTTGGTTTTCTTTCTTTCTTTTCTTTGTAAGATTATTCTTTGCCGGAAGGGGAATAGAATTGCTCCCATGGCCTGGAAATAGTTGAGAGCTGAATCGCATTGAGAACATCTGGAATTATCTGAAGAACAAAATATACGAAACGCTCTGTAACACCAAAAACCAGTTACTTGAACGCTTAACGAGAGTATAGCACCATGACCCTGAATACCTGTCTTGATCCAAAGGCATATCAGATCTATGCCTCGATTTTTTTTGCCCTTATCAAGGTCAAAGGTGGTCATATTTAGTACTGACATAGCACCTGTGTATGGAAGGGCATATAATCGCTTACATTTACTTTTCTATAGATAAATGAGCTTACTGCTGAAGTAATATTTGTATTTCATTTTTTAACTAATGAGTCCAATAATTTAGCCAATACTGCAGATTAAACTTCGGCCTATACATGTATCTTTCTTTTCCCTTCATAGCTCATGTTCCCGGACGAGCTGGTGGTGGTTGGGATTTTGAAGCAACCCAGGGGCAAAGTACTGAGGAGGGAATCCGTGAGGTTACACCTTCTCGCACCAGCAATGTCTCCTCTGATTCTTTGGAGAAATTGAATGAATGTGATCAAGGGTGAGTTTATAACGGTTAAGTCTTATCTGTATAGTATTTAACAAAAGGGTGAAACTAATACTTAGGGTTTACTAAGCTTCCTTCATTTGACAAACAGTAAAAGAACAAGGACTGTCCGGAAGCAAAGTCGGCATAACTCGTTTATTAACTGACACAGGTGGATCAACTTGTGCGTATTGGTAGACTTCTTCCTTCTCTTTTTCATTGCACGTAAATAATTGGTTTCAAGAAGAAGCAGTGTACCGTCATCAAGTTTTTGACGAAGCAGGTGTGCAGGCTGTACAACATCCACAGAAGGCTACAGAGGGTTTACAGTCATTGACAAGAGCAATTGATTGATTGAATTGTTACTAACGTCCTAAGCAAGCTACTGCGCTTCTAAGGACGGGACCAATAGTTTTTGGTAAAGTGGGCTTGGAACCACTCCGTTCAATTGAACTCGTGGCCACGCGCACAAAATGCAAGCGCGCTACGCTCTCTGCCACCCCAAGGTCGACAAGTGCAATGCGTACAGTTGGATGAAGTTTAAAGAAGGGGAAACCAGCACTGAAGACAAAACAATGCGATGGGAGACAATCAACTTCAATTCTTGCGGACAAACGAGGCAGAATCTGTGAGCTTGCTGTACATCTGGGTTGGTTGTGTAAGGTGAGTACTTTACACTTTACACCCGATTTGAAGGAGAGAACGATGGAAGTCAGGCGATCGGCAAAATGAATTCGTCTGTGGTTCCTCATCCACCATAGAGTCCGGATCTGGCGCCATTGTCTTCTACGTGTTCGGTCTGATGAAGGCCAGTCTTCAGGACCGACGAGGCGAAAGTGACTAAGAAGTAATGGGTACAGTAGTGCACACCAGAGTTTTTCAAAGAAGATTCGAGAGTTTAGTTTAACAATTGCGCACATGCATCGCTTGTAATGGAGATTATGTAGAATAGTATCTTTCTGTAGAGAGTTACTCCACCAACATGTGCAGTTTTAACGATCTGTGTCAAGTAATAAAAAAGTTATACCCACTTTTGCGTTACTTTGTTGCAAATTACGTCATAGCAGCATTTGGAAGAACACACAATCATCGTAGTTCCTATCCACAATATACTGAGAACCGGGTTCTATGAGAATTGTTCTAATTCATCATCGATGCATTACACATCACAGCTTGCCAATTTACTTATTCACTTATAGTGCTGAAGGGTCAATTACCGACTAAAGCCTCATTGTTATTATCAGCTACAGATGTATGTGAACATGCAAATTATGGAAATGAAAGGTTTGTAACTTGCTGAAATAGTGGTACCCATAAACTTCTCATTTTCTTGTATCAGTCGATATTTATGAATGATAGTTGATTAGAAGGTTTAATTAAGAATTAATTAATGAGGTTTATAAATAAATGAAAAGTTTCATTTCTTAATGTGGTAGATTGATTATTGTTACATGTTAAAAACATTTTCAATGTGCGTTTTTTTTTCAATCTTCTTGCCCTTCTTGTCAATATTTTCGTCTTCTAACTTCATATTTACTTTGCTTGGCATCGCCAGTAACCCACTTCCACTATGATTGGGTCTAATATCTCAGTGGGTACTGTTCTATGAGCTCCAGTCATTCAGGAGTGCTCAGACGATGCGAATACTCTACTCAAGCCATTAAAAAAAAAGTACTTATGAAAAGTCAACAGAAGAAAAGCGTCTTGAAAAGATAGTTGTAGATAAGAGATATTAGAATGGTGAGAGAAAATAATATAATTCAACTTCCCTGTGTTCATAGTTTAACAATACAACTAACCCTTGCTTTGTGTACTGCAGGATCCCAAAACACAATTTCCCCATTCTCAAGTGTTCATCTAATTACTAGTCTCTGTATACAGGGTGAGTCGTGATTCCTTTCGGGATTTCCGAACTCAATAAAAATCCATCCAAGACAGACACAGCAATAAACATAATTAGACGCGGAAACTCAGCAAGTTTCTGTGGAAGTGCAGCGCGTAGTTGTCTGCTTTCTCCACTAGGAGCAGTTCGCAAAAGAATCCGTCAATAGTAATCTTTGACACCAACAAGGAGAGTTGTCGGTCAATGGTAAAATTTAAAAGCTCATGAGTGTTAATTTGGCAAAACACTAAGATGCGTTTCTTCGCCGTTGCCGAGAAAATCGGTTTTGAAATATTTGGACGTCATTATGTTTTTCGCAAACAAATTTATATTCTAAGAATGTTATGATTTTTTCTTTCATGTTTACCGATTTATATTTAACGTAAGAAGTATGAACGACGTTTTTAAACGAATAATTGTATTTTGGATCAAAATTTAGAAGCAGAACAATGACACTTAAAATATATATATATATATATATATATATTTGCTTCCTGGAATCTAATATATTTTTTCGTGCAAAAAGAATAGAAATAAAACACAATATAGAAAATGACATTTAATTGTGTACAGTTTATTCACAATTGAACTATGCTCTTGCATATAATTCTGAATCATTTGGAAGTATCAACCGTATTGTCGCACGAACCAGTGTGTATTTGTTACTTCTTTGCTTAAGAAGTATGTCGGCTTCCGCGGGCTCTTCACAAAGGTTTCTCGCACACGATGGGCCTGTTCGCTTAGCACGCACATAGGTGACCGGTCTGCAAGCATTTTGTTCCACTCCAAAAATGCTGCTTTGTACGAAAACTTCGTTGCTCTGTCACTATTGACTGATTTCTTGAATTCCAACAAACAAAATGCTTTCTGTTCACATACACACCATAATTAAGACGCTGCTCCTTCTAGTGGAGAAAACATGTAACTACGTGCCGTGCATTTTATAGATTTCAGAACCCCGGTGATAATTTAGATTCACCCTGTACTGTATGTTCACGTTTCAGTGCAAATCTGGAAATTTTCTGCAAATCCACCTATTCAATCAAGCAGCTAGTTGATTTGAGGCATGAGGAATACATAACATGCAAAATACATTATTGTGTCGCCTAGTAGTTTAATTGATAGAGCACTTGGTCGGCATTCGGAAGTTCAATTACCCACTAGGCGGTGACCACTATTTAAAAAAAGAAAAGGAAAACAGTTTTAACGTTACCAAATCATAAATATACAATCCTTTGAAATATTTTGTCTGCCTGATATGGATGTTTCAGTATTTGTATGAAATACTATTTGTGTATTTTCAGAAGCGAGGCTACCTACGTCAAAGAATCTTCTGCTGAACGGGAGTTGATAACCGAATTCTGTTGTAAAAATGTGTGGCCTGTTTCTCGGCAAGAACTTGGTGAAACTTTCAAAAAGCAAGTATATTTTATTATTATTATTACACTTAAGTCTAAAACCGTTCATCGCATGAGGCAAAATATTTAGTATTGCAATTTTCCGAACAGTCTTTGTAAAATATGGTGTAAAAATAGAAACCACGTAAATTTTCCGTGACTTCAGTATTACATCAGCAAACTTATCATACGATTTACTTACGAAGGCCATCTCTGAACATAATGTAACAAACTTCTTTTAACTCCTTTTGAACTATTTTGATGACATTCTTTCTTCTTGAAAATAAATAAATTTACACGTTACTGTTTCCTCTCCGAATCCGAGAAAAGTACAGACTTTATTTTTGTGTCATTTGTATTTATTTTTGTACCTTATTTTACCATACACAGGTGACGCAGATAGATGTACGGGCGTTTCACACACAGAAAAGTAGCACCTTTTCCGCAAAGGCATGGCACATAGGAATGAAAAATGCAATCGAGGATAAGATAAAATAAATTTTATGGGCGGTAACAGCACTATGGCTTACGCCCGTCCCGAGCAATCGAGTAGTGAGAAAGAACGGTCATGTTGATAAAGATATCATGGCCGCTCCTTATCAGTATTCTGTCCCATTTCATTTCTATTATGTGACATGCCTTTAGCGAAATGGTACTATCACCTTTCTGTACACCTGTCTGCATCACTTAACATGTATTACCTTTTTCCTACGTCTTTTTATAATTTGTAAATCCATCCATCTATCTATCTAATACCTCCCCCCCATGCCAACACACATACTACAATACAAATATAATTTTATTTTCATTTTAAAATTATTTCTTATAATAAGCAGTTCAATTGTCTACAAAATTCTCAATCGCATTCCTGAATATTGATCGTCGTGTGAATATAGTTCATTTGTTTGATGCAGATGTCCACCATTTTGGATTTTTTTGTTGCCAGTTGTAGAATGAAATCTACCTGTGATCTTCCACTGAAAGTTATGTCAAAAGTGTTGAAACATCAAATTATTTTCGTATGTTTGCGTGTGTATTTAATGGTATGTAGACATTATTTTAGTAACGTACGTACTTTTATTGAGGTCAAATTTAAGTTAGAGAATAAAAAGTCACATATTACTAAACACACATGTTTACACAGGTTATAGAGGAATATTTCGGCACATAAACCCTGTTAACGAGCGAGAGAGAAAATAATTCACACGTAACAATTAATGATAGTGATATCACCTAATGGACGACGCATCAAATTATAGCCACAGTTGACTAACGCATTATGTGTATAAGGATAGTATGGTGTGAAGTTTTGAGTTAAAAATATAGGGCAAACAGAGAATGACGATGCTGCAAAAACTCATAGATGGGGGGAGGGGAAGGCTCGGAAGTTATTGAAAGCTTAGATTTGGTGTCCGCGCATAATCCGTGATCCACGTTTTACCTCCGACGACCAACACCTCAACACGCCGCCTTTAGGAAACAGACTTTATTCGGAGCGGAAATATGAAACCTGATCTAAGCCTTCAACAACTTATGACAGTCCAGACATATCAACTGTCACGCAAAATGCGTGAGACACTAAAAAGCGAGAGATTTTGTGGTTTAGAAGGTCTGTATTCTGTGGTTTAACGCCTGTGTTTGTAACTCTTTAGCATGCTTTTAGTCTCACGCAGCTCCCGCGTTTCCCCTCTTCCAGCTTAACACATCTCCCGCATTCGAACGCCTCTAGGTTGGTATGTCTGACACCCACCTGTCTCCGCTGTCGCCCACAATGTTTGAATTTTTCTGCATCCTCCTTTTCTACCTGTGACCTAATTGTTCATGGAAGTATCCTCTCTCTCTCTGTATTTGAGCTTGAATAGTCTTGGTTTTCCTTTCTGTCATTTATAAAGGGTGTCTCGAAAAGACGAGAAATTTTAAAACTGCGTTGGCAACACTATTAAGTAGGTGGTTCTGCACAACATACAGAACCGTGCGAGAGACATTTTGCCATTTAGTTTTCATGAGGCAGTAGAGATCGAGCGACCGTTGCTCAGTTGGTAGAGTGTTGGCTTAGCGATCGAAAGGTCCTGGGAACGATCCCAGCGGTCCTCCATCCTGACAGGTCTTTCCTGTCACAGCAGGCTCAGAAAATAGGCACTGGCCGACTACCTTCCAATATCCTCGTTCCCCCTATCCCGGTTTGATTCAGAGATGCCTAAGCCCATAAATAAATACATTCAGTGAGGTAGTAGGGTGGTGCGCATCGCCGTTGTTTGGCTACCGAATAATTTCCCGATACGGTGACATGACATGGCCCTGAAGATCCCATGACCTGACCGTCTGTGACTTTTTTTCTTGTAGATCACTTTAAGAGCAAACTGAAGCACTTAAAAGAAAGGATTCGTGAGGAACTCGCGTAGATTCCTGTCATGTTACGTCGAGCTATGTGGGACACCCTCGACGAGTGCAAGATTGTAAGCAGCAATGGTGGTCATCTACTCGACGTCATCTTTAAGACACAAACCTACTCATCTCTTCAGCAGAATTTATAAATATAATGGCATACTTTGTCTCATTCATTGTCATGATTAAATTTCTATTAAATACTTATTCTCTTCTCTATATCTCAGTTTCAAAATTTCCCATCTATTTGAGACGCTCTTTTGTATGAACTTGAGGCGCATCGCGTAGTTGAGTACACAGGTAAAATTTGCGCTATATCATAGGTTAGTATCAGCAGAAATTTAAAGAAGACCCGTGCCATTAGATGGCGGTCTCCGCATCGTCTTTCGAACTGCCAGGAAGAAATCCGTAGGGCTTGATTCAGTTTTTAGTATTGCAAATCATTTCCAACATTTACGTCGTGTGTATGCCTTCCGTTTTACAAACGTATCGCTATTAAAAGAAATCACCATAATATTAATATTTTTTTATTATACTGCTATATTAGTTGAGATATTGGTCATATGATGTATTTATTGCTTAGAACAATGAAAGGAAACAGAAAACTTCCTTTATCCACGTTACGATAGAAGAAAATTTCTGTAAAAGAAATACTGTGTATTATTGTTATAAAACCGTAATATACTCTTGGAGAAAGCATATTCCAATTGTGTACTAGTTACATATTCAAATAGCACTTGTTAAATGCTAATTAATAACGTTTTTTGTTCTCAATTACAGATGCACAGCTCTCAATTGTGTGGATATTCTTCACTCCGTGGCAGAACTTTTATCAGAGAAAGCCTCAGAAGAAACGCTGATGCGTTCTTTGTTGATAGTCGAGTGTTTTTTACGAACTGACCATGTAGCTCCTCCTACGATGTCTCAAATTTTGTCCCCCGAATTAGATCAACTAAAGAAATTAGACAAATTACCTTCATCCGTACAATCTAAGGCACGTAAGATAGAACTCATCATTAGCAAGCTGCAAACAGCCTACCAGCCGCAAGGATGATACCTGTGGACACCATTTTATGCGGGTAACCTGCACAGAAAATAACTGTTCTCCAGAAAGAGAGAGCGCGCATCTCAGGTCCGTTCGTTCACTTACTGGGAATTACTAAGTTTTTCTACGGTGCGTTTGTGAATGTAGAGAAGTACGTTAGTACAGACTTGGCTGTGAATTTAAACCAAAAAAAACTGAGTAATCCGAGCTCCAGAAAAAGTTTGAGACACGCTTTAAAATCACATTCAGTGTATTTTAATTTTGGTATTTTGTAATTGCATGTATAGATCTTTAATATCTCGTAAGGAACATCATCAGCTTGTGTTTTGTGAATTAAATTTTTAATATACACGAGTGGTGCTTAAAAAGTCAACTTGAATTTTAAAAACCCTTTGAGATATGTGAAAGTTTCTTTTTTTGTACGTTAACGGTCAGTCTCACTAGGATTTCAAGTGTTCAGAATAGTGTATGGAATTACGAAATTCGTGTTCTCATGTAGTGAGAACCTTACTATGAATAGATTCTAACTCAATGTTACAATACGATGCAAAACAACAGAAACATGTTTGCAGTTCTAACTACTTACATCTTCAGGTACTAAGAAGGTGAAAAAGGTAGGTAAAGCATGCACATCGGACATTATTGTCATATATTGGAAGTGCAACTAAAAATCCATGCGACACACTCGGGCCAAATGAAAATACCAGAGTTCATAGTCAGTTTGTGCGGGCGGAATGCGCTCGTCAAACTTGTAACCATGGGGACCAACCTTCTTAATTTTAATCAGAAGAGATAGAAAAATGACTCTGACATGACCAATAAAGGTGACATGTCAAAAATAGACTTGACGTATTTTTAACACTGTCCCCTTACATTTATTTTGCAGGTTTGGAAAGAGATCGACAAAGATCTTACTAAGAAAGAATTGTCAAAAGAAGTTATGGTTGCTAAACTATCAATGGAGTATCTATTTTGAAAATATTTAGAAGAAACTGCAAACTTAGAGCGAAAGCAACCAAGCATAATTGCAATATGTAAAAGTTATGCGTTAATAGGATGGCCAATCATCATCCATCATTGGCCATGGGCTTATAATAACTGTAGAACTTTATATCTGAAAGGTTTCATCAAGAGTAGCTCGACACATTGTAATGTTTTGAAACTATTTTTATGCACTGCTGGGTTCGATTCCTCACGAAAATACACAAAACTCACATCGAGCTCTTGAATTGCGTATATGATGATGATAAATACGTGTATAATCAAATTCAAAATCTTATTTTTTGAGTTTACATTTATTTATGACCTTAAAGCATCTCAGTCCGGATAGTGTGATGCAGAGGATGTTGGAAGGTAGTAGGGAAGAACTTTCCGAATGCTAAGCTAACGCTCTAACAACTGAGCTACAGTCGCGTTCAAAACCGTATTTAACAGCAGCTTAAAGTGGAATTCGAACCACTACTCGATTTGCACCTGAGATAAAGTGTCCTCCACCTGAACTCGAACCCGGGACCCCCTTGATTACAAATGCGATGAGTCGACAGACTCATCCACAGAGGACACCTGATAGAAATACATTGTACTGATCTTGCATACTTCTGAATGTAATTATTAAGTCACTTCAGAAGAACAAAAAGATAAACAACTGAACAAATGAAATACTGTACAGAGTTATACTCACTCACTCATTCTATGGCTTACGGAACTCGCAGTTCATCGCCGCAGTAATACGTTCGCCATTGGATTATATCCTGGGCAACATGAAGCCAGTTTTGATCACGAACACCTACTTCTCGAGTTATACACATATTAAAATAAAGGGACAATTTCAAAAGACTACAGAGTACAGATCTAATTTAGTCCAAGCTAGTACACCGAGTGAGAAATACAGTGACTTAATTTGCATATCAATAAAAGAAATGAATAAAGATAGTACCGTACGAATGATTTGAGTTCATTCTGGCTCTGAACCATGCATATACTTACAGAAAATGCTTTTGATTTCAATAAATTCGTTCCCTGGGGTTTTTATGAGAAAAAAATCTCGTGCGGATTTTCGGGGATATTTTATCGATATTAAACATTATTAAAACAAAAGAATATTTAGAATTTTTGCTTTGATTGCAATTACATAATAATGTACATTATTGGATGCAGTCGATAAATTTGGCCAACTTCTATCAATATATTTAAGCAAAGTTAATTTAGTTTCTCTATGAAACAACAGGCCTTCAGGCAAACAGAAAGATACAATTTGGTTTGGTTTTGTTCGTTTAGGCTTAACGCCCTTATGTAATAGCAAGGTTATGAAGGACAAGCTCTACTGCTTACAGTGACATCCGAACCACTACACGGTTTGCACTTTAGAGAAATTCTGTGGCCCCATCGAGAATCGAACCCGGGACCCCTCGACTACAAGGCGAAAATGATAAAATTAACGCAGATGGTTTAATATGTGGAATTGTCACCAAGAAGTTCACACTATTTGTGGCGCTTTTTTTAATATTTGGTTTAAACCATCCAATCCTGTCCAGTTGCCGGCTGGATATTCCATTAGATGGACAGCAGCGGACAATTTCTGTGTTTAGTGAACATTCTTCACGAGTCAGTTACTGACTACTGGGTATCGAAAATCAATGCTCTACCACATGCAGAAATGTTTTTTAAAATGCAGTACGAAAGAATTAATGTCAATCTCTCTTACACAAGACCTTGTGGTTGTTGCAGTTACTCGAACTCTGATCTCTCGTTACAAAAGAATTCCACAATATCTCCCTGTAGTGGAGAACCTTGACAGCAATGAGTGGCTGGTTTAGCTGAGGCACGAGGAATGCTCCACATAACACAGAAAATGGCCGTGGCAGCCTAATGATCGAGTGCCCATCTGAAAATAAGCACGGGTTCCAGTTCCGGTCACGACGGTTTTTGTATTTATTTTTCAACGGTTACCATACACACGGACTTTGTGTAAAGGAAAGTTTATATAACAAGGAATTACAATTTATGAAATTCAATTTAAGACATTGTAAGCCATAGGGAACTGAGTGAGAACAAAATATAGTAATACTAATATTTGAACATACTGTGGGTGGTCCCTGCTTGGCAGATTGTTTAAAAACTCTTTTTCTGTGCGCTTGATCCAGAGCTCAAAAGCAATGGTGACCATGGCAGGGGAAGTTTGGAGTCCACTTTAACTAAAACTAGTTTCCGTTCTTAAAGTCCCAAGCTCGCTTAGGACGTTAATAAACTGCACATAAGCACTTGTTGAGGCGAGTGGCTAACTGGTTCAATGCGAGCGATTTCGGAGTGAAGCCAGATATGCAATGCGAAGACACTCTTAACCACCATTTCAAAACTACTACTTTTTCTTCAGTTTCCCTTCTTGGTTTTACGATTATTGTTTAACTCCGACAATGTCCGCAATTATTAAACGCTGAAGAAACTGCTAAGCTTTACGCTCAGGGATTTGGAGACATATCAATACGAAATCATGTACAATTTTTACTACTTCCTCTTGATGCAGATGCAACAATTTCAAGTTTTATTTTACCCAATTAAGATGGCATTCTTTATAAACACTAAAAAGCACGAGACATACTCTGCGTAAGGACTATACTTACATTAAAAGCAAGGAAGTAACAATATTTAGGGCAATAACTAAGTAAATATCGTATTTATTTATTTTGCGCAATGTGAAAAACAAACAATACAGATATCACCATACATTAACCGCAAACGACAAACTGCGTAGGTAGATCAGTTTTCTTTTATGTACATTATTATTCCATCGTATTGCGCTCCACGTGGCATCCGTTTCATAAAACCAAAAAGCTGGTATGTATATCATGATCCGCTTTTCTTCTTTTAACTTCCCTCTTCCTGTCTTCCAACGAACAAATTTTGTTTTTTATTTTTTAACGATCTGAATAACATCTTCATCGTTCATCACATGATGAATGCCAACTCGCTGAGGGGAGTACTTCGTACTTGTGCCCTGTAATCATTAAGAACAACAAAGCTGACTCTCAGATTTCATACGTAATGCTGCCGATTCTATTTCATTGGATCAATTAACAGACAGGGATATTATACAGGGTGACTCGAAAATCCTAGTAGAAACCGACAAGGAAATGAAGCAAAGTAATATACAAATGTGGAATGGTTGGAAGGGCGTACATGATCAACGTGGCTGCCATCTTGATATCCGTCATACTGGATGCAGGTAACTTTTATCCAATTGCAAGTGGGTCCTGTGGCATATCAAACAGAGAATGTTCCCAGAAAAGCATTTTAGATTTGATCTACCAGTTACGGATTTTTTTAAATTTAATTTTTAAGGCCTTTAGGCAACTTTAGCTAAGGCCGGGTGGATGAAGAAGAGATGAATTGGTGGAATGAAGAAAGTGGGAGAAGCCGAGAAAACCCACGCACACGGTGTTTGTCCACCACAAAGCACACATGGCATGAGCAGGGATTGAACCGACGACTCCAAGCACCACTGAGACACCGCGGTCCACCTCCTAGTTACGTTGTCGGAATTATCTTCACTGAAAGTTTGCAGTGCACTGCTACATGATGTGTTCATTTACCCAGCAGCTCCCTTTCTGTAAACATTCTCTTGTTGTTTATATGGCACACGACCTACTTGCTATTTAAAAAAAAAACTCCATTCAATATGGCGGCCACGTTGATGATGTACTTTAGAGTGTAGTTCCTCCCAACTATTCCATATTTATTTGTGTTCTACGATGCTTCATTTCCTTGTCGGTTTGAGAAAAAACCCTTCATTTATCCAGTGGCACACTTTTGATTGGAAAAAAAAACCTCCACTACCTTAACAGATAGTCAAACCCCAGGTCCGTGGAGGGTGTGAGCTCACGATTTCTCTTTAAAGGTCCATTCAAAACTACCCCTTGTTGCGCGATCTTGCTTTAGGTGTTAAATGTGACGTCAGGATGGTGAAAATTTCCGAACCCTGGCGGGACAGCTACTACGTAATAGTTGATTCTTACTAGTGAGCTCAGTTTCGAGATTAATTTCGTTGATGTTTTTTGTTCATATGTTTTTTGTTCATATGTTTTTGTACTGTAGCTGTGTGTAGTGTAGTGCCTGTTGGCACAACAACAGAAAAGCAACGGGTACCGATATTACATACCACGTATTTCCTCGCGATCCAAAATTCCTTTATGCTTGGGAACATAAATGTTACCGCAAAGACAAATTTTCTACAGAAAATGCTCGCATTTGTTCATCCTATTTTTCGTCGGATTGCTATGAAAGGGATTTAAGGAGTTACCCCCCAAAAGAAAGGCAGATGCAATACCTTCGTTAAATCTTCCAGTGTCTTATAATATTGAGTCTCAAGGAAACAGCGATCGGAGGAAACGTGTGGAGGCACGAAATATTAAGAAGAGATTATTAACGGAGGTAAATGAACAAGCAGATTTTATTCATGCCAAAGAACGACAGGTAAGAGGCAGATATGAAAGGGAAATTAGAAATCTTTCAGAAGAAATAGAGACTAAAATCTGAAATCGAAATATATCGTAATCATCTTACAGAACTGAAGTCAAAAGTTGCGACAATACGAAAAATAAAAATAAATAAATATCACCAACATATAGGATACCGGAAGGGCAATTTAAGGTAAATTACGATAAAAATTTAAGGAATTCACTTGCAGCTTATTTGTTCCATAGGAGAACTAACACACACACGATCACAATAATATACACAGTTTTTCGCGATATTTCTGTATATACGACCTTATTCTTGCTTGTAGAGGAAGAAACGCACATATGTAGACTGAACAAAGACGACAGTGGCACCACGTAGTGGACGACGCATCAAGTTTTAAGAACAATTGACTGCTATATAGCGCGTGGAACAATTGATACCTGTACAGCGTGTAAGTTCGGGATGGAATTTTGGGAGGAAAAGTGTTGAAAATGCAGAGCAAACGCGATGTTTAGAGTTATTGAGGGTTAAGGGCAGGTTTCATTTTCTCACTCAAACCATGAATAAAGGTGCCCTCCCACAAACGGCGTGTTGAGGTGCTTGTCGTAGGGGGCAAAATGTGTATTACGGCAACCAGGAAACATAGGTCAAAAATGGTGTTGTAAGACTCGGTTTGTAGATAGTGCAGCACGATGGTTGTTAAAACGAATGTTAAAGAGCATTACCTCACATAAAAGGCATCAGAGAACTTGCACGTTATATTACATTAGAGGTGTGGCATATAGCGGGCTACATTGACAAAAAAGTAAGAAAATCTGTGACGTCATCTTGTGAACGAGAAACAGTTAATTCTGAGTGGATAGAAATTTTGTCTCGCGGTAACCTTGTTTCTCCCTCAGCCTCATGGATGACGACAGTACAAAAATGTGACAGGATTTTTCATGGAAAGACGATCAATCGCAAGAAGTCCATTATAAAAGACTCGTTCCAAATTCTGCAACAGCATTTTTACTGCGAAAACCCCAAAATTCTAAAACTGTTTAGCAGAGTACGAACATCCTTCCGAATCAGGTAGCTCAATAGAAAGAGAGAACAAACACAATGAAACAAAAGCAGTGGATTCAGAGCAATGCATCTTCTAACGACAATATATAACAACAGGTAAGGAGGTTATATTTTCTATATTATTTTTACTGTCACAATCTTCCTTCAGAATTTTACGCCGTAAAAACAGTCCGTATTTCGCGATATATATATATGCTGTGGATAGCTGCCTGACAAGGGCAATTGACAGTAACTGAGTGGATCCGTCATGATGTCATTTCAGCTGGTCTTGAAGGAAGGGACAGAGTTCGGGGAGAAAGTGTCGTTATGAAGGGACCTGTTGTGTTGTAGGTAGTCTCTCGTCGCGTTCCACGGACCTTGGGTCAAACCTGACCCCTGAAATGCTTTTCTGGAAACATTTTCATGTTTAATACGTCACTCCACCCACTTCCCACTCGAGAAAATTGAACTTTATCTAATATGGCGGATTTCAAAATTTGTGGGCACGTTTATCATCATTCCACATTTGTGTACTCGTACTTCATTTCCTTATCGGTTTGGGAATTACCAGACTGTACTGGGATGTTTGAATCACCCTATATATACATGTATATAAAAAATATCAATATTTTCATAAAAATAAATACAGTGAAAAAACTCAAGTTCGACACTCTTTACTAGGAAATTAAAAAAAAAAAGTGTTTAGTTTAGTCTATGCAAACATCTGTTTCCCGGCCATGCTTCTGTCTTCTTGGACTTGGGACATCTAATTCCCTCAAAATGGAGACCTATGCTGTAATGAATCATGAGATAATGGTATACTGAAATAGTACTTGGTGTGTACGTCACATACGCGTACTAATAATCATGATTTTTATCCACTACCCATAATAGTGCATGGATTGCTCCGATAAGAAATTAACTCAGGACAGTACACATTTCTGTCAACATTACACTAGCCTTATGGATGCAAATCCAACAGAACTCAATTGCGAACTGTGGGATCAGGGAGGAAGGGACTCTTTACGCATACCCCAGCAGAAGTTCTGCAATGTAGCTCTGCTAATCCAGCTGATTATTATTCACTTATTATTATTTCGTAATTAAGCTTTATAACTGGTGTATTTTCATGGCAACAGCTATATCTGTATTAGGAATGTATATGACCGATTTGTGCTTTAAAATTATCTTTTTCATTATCAGTTCACGAGATAGTATTTTATAACAATATTAATAATTGCAATCGAATTTAAGGAAAGTGCCCTTCTATTTAATTCAAACCACGGGTTGCTATCCCTTCCATTTAACGATACATTTAAGCTCATAACGGACGGATGAAAAATACATTTTGTGTAATCTTTTGCCTTCGTGCGAATTAACTGTAAACATTGGCCTTTGTTGTGAGAAAGTACTCTTCAACAATGGAAACTACGTAAAAAAACAACTACGCCGAGCAACTAGTTCATTTGTTTTACTAATCAAACCCAAGGGCCAGTACTCGTGAACTGATAATAGGTAGCCCTTGTTCCCTTTACAAGACGTGGTGTTTCCAAAATGAATAAAATACAAGGCGTATTCCCAAAGTGAAGATGCCTGATGTCTAGGCCAATGCAGAATTTTGGTGTTCGTGGTGTGGTAACACTGACTTCGATGTTTTAACTTTCTCCAGCCAAATTGAGATTCGTGCCATCCTACGGCATTTCCATGCAAAAGGAGAACGCCCAGCGTTTATTCACAGGCAAATAGTGCCGTGCATTCTCCGAAGGTAAGACTGATGCTCACGACGAACAAAAGGCCGGCAGGCCATTGACAATTTCTGACGACTTTGTTCAGAAAATAGCGCAAATCGGTATTTGACGATAAGAGTTAATGTACATACTGGGCCTCCAAAATGTTAACGGATGATCCATAACAAAAAGATATGGATCGGTCAAGCGCTGCGCAAAGAAATAGCATGAGTTCCTGGACCGTTACAGCTGAAGAAGAAACTTGGGATATTCACCACACTCCTGATTCGAAGCAACAGTCACTTCAATGGCGCCATACACATTTACGTCTGCCAAATAAACAGAATCTACCGTTTTCTAGGACAGGAAAGGCATTCTCCTGGTTGAATTCATGCCTCCTGGCATAACGATCAATGTATCTGAATTATGTGAAATTTTGAGTCGAGCCATTAAAAAAATAAGAGGATGGGAATGCTAACACGCGGAGTCTGCTTGCTTCACAACAACGCTAAAAGCCACACCGCGAGTGTTACCGCTGCACTTCTGAAAACATTCAAGTGAGATTTCTGAACTATCCGCCGTATGGTCCGGACCTCGTGCCAAACAACTTTTACCTCTTTCTTCATCTAAAGAAACAAAGTGAGATAATTTTCGACGACAATGATGAGTTGCACGACGAAGTAAGGACGGGGATTAGTACACGTTTTGTCAAATATAACACTGTCTACAGGTTAAACATCATTGCACCTTTACTTTCAACACACACCTCGTATTTCTTAATGCAAATCTTATAATTATTAAAACTGGTAACGTTCACACTACCAACTAAGATAATTACGCAAATCAATCTGACACTAATAACATGTACGTACTTTAATTTGGATAAATTTCTGAATTATTCACCTATGTAGTTACTTCTAAAGATTCATTTATACTATAAAACGCTCTACTAATTAAGTCTAACTTGCTTATTTTTAGTCTTAACGAATGGTTACATGATTTATTCCAGCCACTCAGAATTCAACCATTCTTACTTGTCCAGCTATATTATCTGTTCAGTTAAAAACAAACTCTTTTGCACCTTCCGTAGACCCATACACTTTCTAACATGTGATCTTTTCTATTTCATCAAAAGCAATTTGCAGGAATAAAAGTAAAATAAATCTAACGCTATACTAGTCATATGGTAACACTATTAACTCGATCACAAGCACTAATGCAAACGCATCGTAGATTTAACAAACATACGAGTTTTCTTTAATTATTTTCTAGGATTTAAAAAAAAATAACTTTTACTTTTTTTTAACTTACCCATACAAGAGCGTACTTAAAGGTTGCTACGAGCGACCTATGTATAGCATGACATACATGCTCAACCGTCACTCCGCTTCGTAGAATAAGACCCCCGTCGAAGTCTGGAGGCTCTCCTGGTTTCTTAGTGTACACCCGAATTAAAGCTAAATATTCCCACAATTTCTCTAACAAGTAGTCCAAATTCAGTTTCATGTTGCAACTGTAATAAATAAAAGACATTTTATCTTTTAATAATACAATTTCGAGTTATCATAAACAGTAAACCCCTTCCCCCAAAAAATAATTAAAAAATGAGAAAGTCCTACATATCTACTTGAGATACCTTGTATCTACAATTTTCGTCACCGGAAGTAGTAGTTGTCTTTTTATTGAAATGGGAAAAATTGGCGGACTTTCCAGTTGAAACTTCGTAGCAAATAAACGTAGATGTAAATTGGACGTTTATTTCTCACTAAGTTTCAACTGGAAAGTTCACCACAAGACAAAAAATGTAGATATGGGGTATCAACAGTCAACCCTCGATATTTATGTATTTTAAAAGAATATATATATATATATATATATAGAGAGAGAGAGAGAGAGAGAGAGAAACATCTTGAAAGGTTTTCTTTTTATTTATCTTTTTCTCTGTCCACATATATATAATATATTTAATACGGACTTCTTTATCCTAAAATAAATACTAGCCTGCAACATGATAAGGGGTTTGACTGATTGCAGAACACTTTCAGATTTGGATCACAAAATATTAGCTTGAGAAAAAGTATCCGAATATCGAAATAACTTAAAGAAAAAAAAACATGTTTGTAATATGTTGTTTTGTAAGAATTATATGCTTTTAGAAAAAAGAAGTATAAAAAAAATAAACTTTTTAAAGACACTTTTATTAAACAATTCTTACTAACAAGTGAAAAATAATTTTGTTTATGCATGACTAACAAAGCATGGGGCGCGCCAATTCAAGAATTAATAGTGACTGTATATGAGAGCGCGCCCCTTTGTTTTCTTTTTAATCATGCATAAACCAAATTATTTTTTTTACTTTTAGTACGAAATGTTTAATAAAAGTATGTCTTTAAAAAGTTTATTTTTTTTATACTTCATTTTTCTAAAAGCATATAATTCTTACAAAACAACATATTACAAACATAAACGAAAGTATATGTAATAAAAGGTCATAATGAAACAAACAAGGCACCTTACAAGTTGAATAATCATGTCCGTTAATAATAATATCAATACTGAAGCTCCGACTGGGGTTCGCGTCATTTATCTCATCATTACTTGATGATTTGGTCTTACACGATCGATCAGTAATTGTCACTATATGAAAGTTCTGACATTATTACCGAAGTGTAACGGGCTTTTAAGGAAAACAGAAAAAGCTATTTAAAAGGACTTTCTTCTGCACTTTACTTTTCTTTCATGGTATGAACTTCCTATAGCATTCCGTCATTAGCATCTTCTCTTAAATCATTTTGTTACATAGCTTTTTGTTCTACCCTTTTGTGAGGTTTCTGACAGTAACTGCTCTCTCACTTTCGTAGTTTTACGATGCTCTTTTCTTTTGTCATCAAGTTCAACTGGTTCAATTTTAGTACACTTTTCGACCCCTTCCGTCTTATTTTCTTTCTTTTAGAAGTTACTCTTCAACTTAAGGGTTTTCTTAATTAAATGAGCTAGAAAAATGGCCAATGGAATACTTGTAAATTCTTTGTTACGTTTCTGTTGGTTCAGTGTTAACAGGTTGTGCACATTTCAGGGCTCTGAACTGTTTCCATCGGGCATTTTCAATGAACAAAAGAGCACACAATGTGTTGGGTCGAATAAATAAGATACAAGGTTTTCTAATTTCAAATACCAAAAACCGAACAGTATCAATATACTAAATGATATCGGAGTACTGAAATACCGAAATACTCTTCTGAAAAAATGAATACTAATATATAGAGGAAGTGGCAAGAATGTCTTAGTGTGCTATAGGCACAATTATTTCAATGTTGATTGGAGAACCAAAATATGATCGTTACACGACTCTCTAAACACTAAGTGTTGATTTATAAGCATCTGGTTAGATTCAGTAGTGTGTTTCAGCCCTTGAGTCGCCAGGACACAATTTCCTTATCTATACTGCCATTTCCTTATTACTAACCTCCTTTCCCTTTCTTTTTGGATCTTTACACTAAATCAAACAATAACCGTTGTAAGAAAATGGAATGCTTTACCAAGCATAATCCACATTCTAACATCTTGTTTATTATACAAGCTCAGTTGGAAAACTACCCGTCTCTACTTTTAACGTAATCGCCGAAACTACGCAATAGATCTCAGGTGGTAGTGATCCCCCTCCCCCCGTCTCACTGGTTAAGTTCACAAGTTTGCATTTCTTGGGTTCATACACCCATTTTTCTTTATAAAACAAGTTTCGTTTCCTTAAATGTTACGATCTTCAAATGACTGCATCAGAATGTAACTACACTTAAAAAGCTTCAAAAAATGTTTAATATCCTTTTTTTTTTTACCGGTGAAGCGCTAATACGTCGCTTGTTAAGGATAATCTAAAGCAACGATCTCCAACAAAAGATGGCAGCACTATATCCGTATATGTCTAATGTATTTTTATCGTTGCATGAAATTTCCTTGCTGCTGCTATAAATCCAGTCTAGAGAGTTCAAACTTCTCTAAGGAAGTTCAGGAGTTCATTCAAGAGCATGATCGGTGTCAAATTTTTATTTTCGTTTTCCTTCATTGTTAAAATCGCTTCATTGTTGTTGTGAATATCGAAACCTATAATAATAAAGTTCTTTTAACAATGAATCAAAAGAAAATTAAAAATCGTCATCGATCATGCTCTTGAATTGGTAAGAGCAGCAATGAAATTTCGTGTAACAGTGAAAATACATTAGACATATACGGAGATAGTGCTGCCATCTTTTGTTGGAGATCGTTGCTTTAGATTATCCTTAATCAACATCATGTAGCTTTTTTTCCTCATTTTTTCACACTTCGTCTTTCGTTGTATGAAAAAGACAGCCAGGCAGGTCTACTTGTGCTCTATAGACGATCGTTTCCTATGAAATTTAAATCGAACTAGTGTAGAGAAGATGTATATTTCTGTGAAAGAAAATTTCCCACTGCAATAGACTATTCGTGTCATGTCATTTGTCACAGCACTTAATTTTCGATTGAACCCAAAGTAACTAATACATGCTATCTGAGTTTTGAATCCGAATTGATCCTATGGACAGTAACTGATAGCATATAGAAAACATGACAGAAAATGAAAAGATCAGAAGAGTAGACTTCCTTCCTTTTCTATTAACTATATCTTACTTGTTACCAACACATTCATCACATCACTGTAAATACACTCTCAGAGATAATAACCTTGTCCAGTTCAACTATGCAATGTTTCAAGTAAGTGGGGTATTATTTGAATTACCAATCTATGCTAATGCACATTTTCATGTCATGTCACCACTAATTTTTCATATGAACGCACCAGGGCTTGTCTGTAAGGCATATTCCCTACTTAGTACTCGTTGCGCTGTAAATATAAACTCAGAATAGGAGAAAACGATAGATGGCAGATCCGTAACTCAACCAGACACAGCTAACAACAAATATTGTCATCGGTCGTAATGACAATGGCTTACAGTGCCACACAACAATGGAGAAATATTTATGGACTGTTCTCGCTTTTCTTTCTGCAAACTAAAACAAAGCGTATCAACAAAATGAAATAAAAATAATGCTGGTAAATAGATATAAGATGTACAAAAAGAAATACGGAAGGAAATAAAAATAATGGAAAAGGGGAAAACTATTAAATAATATTCAGAGTATCAGATTTAATTAATAAAGAAATGGCACCTGTGACGTATATGCAATGAAAAGAAATTCTGATTTGTTATTACAATGACGCTGACATGATAGATTGAGAAGTAATATTGTTCCAATTAGGAATAACACTGAGAAAGCAATTATTTTTTTCACACTTCCCTGATACCTGTCAAAAAACTGACACGAAGCTCTGTAGGATCTGTCCAATGTTTAGGCGACAAGCAACGTATGAAGGGCAGGGTCAGTCTAGTAACTTTGGACTTCGACCCGTCACGATTCCCCCTTTAGCTGTTAAAATCCACACCCATGCCGGGACTTGAACCCGGGACCTTTGAGCCGATGGCCTACCGCCGCAGACCGCTCGGCCACCCGTATAGTGGTGCTAAATCAATCGTAGTGATTACAGACACAATAAATCTACAAAGAAAATATAAATTTTTGAACGTATATCAATTATGGACTGAAATGACGTACTCAATTGGTTCATTTTCTCCATTTCTAGACAATAGCAAATATGTGCATTAAATCAAAAGAAAACTAACAGTCTCCTACAGCTGAGTTTTCACAGTTGCTGACTTAAACCACTATAAGTCCATATTACAACATATTTGTACAAATGTTTCTATCTTGCACGTACTTCTTCCACTAACCCTGTATGGTAATTATACAAAGACAAGAAAATAACACATACTTTCAATTTAGTCCTCTATTATTATTATTATTATTATTATTTTTTGATGAAGGTATTCTCACTTCAAAATAAGCTTACCTGACTACAATACTATGTGGTTGTCGTGCTATTCGATCTATTTCTTCTATGGAAATTTGATCTATTTTGTTATATACATATAGACATGGAAGATATACACGATTTGCTGAAATCACATCTATTAGTTCATCGGCAGAACAGTCTTCCCTAAACAGAACCTAAAAAGAAATAAAATAAAAATAGGATTTTCGTTATGAATAATTTATGAGCACAAAACAGATCCTACCAAAGGGCAACTGTTACATATTCTGTGAATATTGTAAAGGATATTAGCAGTATTATAGTCTTATAATAACACACAGCATGTCAACCGACAAGACAAGACACAGAAACTAGTTTTAGAATCAACTTCCAACGACCAATCTCAGGGTACCGTTCTCGTTCAATACGTTGTACATCATAAGCACAAGGCATACGTCAAATGCAGGGTGTCTACTAAATGTTCAATTTTCAAATTCCAGGTCATTAATTTACAACATATTTTCTTATTTGCAAACATTAATACAACATTTTTTCTTCTTGCAAACAAACAAATATGTTTATAAATTAAAAGTAGCATGCACCAAGCACATATAATTTCTTTGTTCACTGTAAAACATGAAAAAACTATTATTTATATATAAACTAAAATGCACATTTTCAAGAGATTTCAAACAATAAAGTAAAATATTCCGCACCAGAAGAGCAGCTTAGAAAATTGTGCAGCAACTAACACAAACAAAAAATTGTACAAATCATTTTTTTTTTAGTAAACCTGCAAATAGTTCAGATTCAGAATTTAGGAAATATAAGGGTAAGTTCTACATTATTTCTAGGAAATAGTTTAACTTTCTGCATGTTTAGTTAAAACTGGTTAGCAAAATTTTAGCGAACTAAGAAAAACAAGTTTCAAATGATGAATTGATGTGCATGTAGGTAAAACCCAACTTCAAAACATTCTAATCCACATGGTTATATGTTACTGCACATTCTTCCTGGATTCGGAATACCCAGTTACATTACTGATACAAGGGAATTCATACCATGTATGATTAACTTACATTTTTCTTCTTTCACACAAACAAATAAAAATAAACTGTTTACTTTATCAATTACCCAACTGAAGACAATAAATAAAGTAAATTCAAATATTTCAGGAAGTTTACACTGAAGTTAAGGTAATTTCAAAACTTAGTTTAACATAAGAACTGAAGTATGTAACCACATTAGCTCACTCAGAAAAAAAAAGAAAGAAAATAAATAAGCTTGATTAGAGTAGATAATAAGAGAATGACAGAGCATCAGCCAGAAAGAAGATTTATTATTGATACTAGCTCGGGTATCCTCGGTAAAACTTTGGTAAACTTTATAGGCCAGTCTAGAAATTGTTGACTTCGGCTCATCACGATAGATTATGCCTCTACTTAAAAGACGCCAATGCCCCTGCCGGGACTCGATCCCGGATCTTTGAGTCGTAGGGGGGTATCCTCGGTGTATCAACACTGGTACTCACAAGTATGTAAGCCCCTGAAGGGTTTCTTATACAAAATAATTACTATAAGTGCCTCATTCTGTGGCGTTAAATTTACCAATTCAATAAGGTTTCTTCTAAATGTTCACAGAGTGGACATTAATAAACTGAAAAATTAACTTAAAAAATGAATATCCAGGTTTCTGTTTGCATTCTGAGTTTTCAAAACCCAAAATGGAATTCCAGGTCAGTGGCACAGACTCACCAGTTCTCAGTTGTTTCGTTGTTGCTGATAGAAAACCGGATATTGTGTACATAGTCCACGGAACTACGTCAAATTTGCGTAATGTTTCTATGTCGAGTCGGTGCAGTCTCCGGCCGAGACAACCAGAAACAATATTTGATACGAGAGTTAAAACTGCGTTGATTGTTCGCAAATCTCCCATCTGATGATACGAGTTTTCTCAATTCTTCCCGTAACCACCACCTTGCATCAATACTCATGTAGTCATAAGAAAAGTAAAAGAGCTTGGGTGACTAGGTATTGCATTACACGGCACGTTGTCTCGAAGTGTACATTTTACTCTATCACAAGAAAAAACTGGTGTAAAATTTCGTCACAAGTTATGAAAAACAGGTCTTACATCATAATTGTAGATGTTTTGCTCGATGGTGGGGTGTAAATGAGCGCAAAGAAAAGGCAAAACTTTACTCTCAAAAACAGGGTCATCTGCTAGCATGATTAAGCCAGCGATTGTAAATGGACAACGGATGTATGTGTTTTATTAAAACTCCCGTTCGTAAGTCTCATTGCTTCCCAGAAAGTTAGCTCGTCAGGATATGGGTCTCCGCCACTTCCAATTTAGAACAACAGACTACCACTTTTTCCTTCCACGTAGACCTTTTCTTCTGAGCGGGGCAGTATGTGGTCGCCGGTTCAAAACACAGTAACTTTCCAGTGATTCGGAATCCACTTCAACAGAAACTATAGGTCCCGTTCTTAAGAAGCTGACAGGCTCGTTTAGGACGTTAATAATAATTACAACAATGCTATCAGGGTTAAGGTTTTATTTCCCTGAGTGAACTACAATATTTAGAAGTTCGCACGAATGCCTTTAGTGTACTAAAGGAGATGAAGGCTGTACTAAAGGAGATGAAGAGTGGAGAGGGGTGTACTAAAGGAGATGAAGGCTAGTTTGATCAGGAAAGTTCTTTCTGCTCCTTTCAAGATAAGATAAAATGAATTGTATGGGCGGTAACATGATAATTTCAAATGTATCAATCAAAACGGCAATTAGAAATGCAACAACCCAATACATATTTTATGCTCGATATATGATGTTTCTATATTTTACAACAATTAATTCCCTAGAAAGGCATGGGGAAGGTTTATAAACAATCAGATATTACAGTTATGTTGATAACACAAATTCTTTATAGAAATGACAACAAATATAATTACTGCTTGAAAAGCTGAACAGTACTAACAGTAATATTAAATTTACAAAAGAACTTGAAACCAATGACGTTATCAGCTTCCTGGATTTACAAGGGTTCTTCTTAGAAAAGTCCTCCCCCCCCCCCTCCATAACTCTAGCTAAATTATTAGCGTCATCGGCAAAGTCTCGTCGCGCGGTAGTTGCTGGATGTAACCAACATCTTACATAATAATGTACCTATGGTCTAATGTTATCATTTCAAACAAATGAAAACCTTTTCCTATCTTGAAGCACGTAAACGAGCTCACCTTGAAAAGCAAGGGAGTACGGTTTACCTGAAACAAGTTCAAGCCCTGAGATAAAGAGACTTCCCAATATCTTTATACCCTTAGATCACTATAAAAGACCATATGTTAGTGATCATATCATTATAAACATTTCTTGTAAATCTGGAAAGAGGAAAAAAAAATACATGACCAACTTTACCTCAGCGTTGAAGATCTTGTATTCATGAAGAATCATCTGAACAAGCTTCTCGTCCACTCGTGTCAATGGGCATGTCGAGTTAAATGAAATTCCACCTCCCTTCTTTACCTACAAATAAATCAAAGTTGCATTAGATACAGAGATTTTGATCAAGCTAATGTTTCTTAAAATAGTTTCATTATATGCTACCAACTTGCAGACTAATTTGCGCAATTAACACTTATTTAAAGTAAATAAAACCTTCTTCCTTGGAGCAAGGTATCCGGATTTAGACCGACGGAAGTGATCAAGTTCCGTGTTCAGGCCGAACATTCTGATTTGTCCAAAAATAATTTACAATATAATGCTTGAACAGGCATCTTATTCACAAATAAGCTCTTTCTCCCAGATTAGGCGCTATTCCAAGCAATTGCTTTGGGCAAAGTATCAAAATTATATTAACGAGGTAACATCTGAAATATCTACCAATCCTAAGAGATTTTGGTCTCACACTCTAGAAGGTGTCAGTCACGTGTTCCGACAGAGTTAATTTATGATTCAGCTACAGCTGCTGGTGAAAAGAGGGTACATCTATTGAATGAATACTTCTCTAACAATTTCTGTGTCCACTCTCCTCCTTTGTCGCCTCCTCAGCTTCAACCGATCTGTTCGCATTCACTGTCTTCATTAAGTACATCATCTGATGAGCTAAAATATCTGCTTTCTTCTTTACCTCTAAATCGTTGTCCCGGCTCTGATAACATTAGTGCTATTTTTTACGTAATGTTGCTGAATCATTGACTTACCCTTTGTCTCGTCTTTTAAATAGGTGTTTTGCCGAAGGTATATTTCCTTTTTCTTGGAAACAGGCTAATATTATACCCATTCTGAACTCTGGAGATAAGACCCATGACTCTTCATACAGACCCATTTCTCTTTTATCTATTTTGTCTGTGGTGTGTGAAAGAATAATCAAAGATAGACTTTATAATTTTGTCTCACCTTATCTAGACTCTGCTCAACATGGCTTTCTTCCTGGTAGTTCCACTCTTACCAACCTGTCCTTATTACTCTCTGATGCTACCCAATCCCTGTCCAATAACACACAACTTGATGTCATCTATCTAGATCTTAGTAAGGCTATCGATAGAACTGATTGTAATCTTCTTCTTTATAAATTAACTCACCCATTCATCCATGGTAACTTCCTTTTATTCTTGCGAGACTATCTCACTGCCGCGAACAATGTGTTGTTCTTTCTGGATCATCTAATTTTGTTCCCGTTCTCTCTGGTATACCTCAAGGTAGTGTTTTGCGCCTCCTCCTTTTCCTTCTAAATATGGACGATCTCCCATCTTATCTCTCGTCATCTAAAACCAAAATTTTTATGTTTGCTGACGACTGTAAATTATTTCGAGAAATCAGATCATTACAGGATGTTGCTGAACTCCAAAATTCCATCTCTGACCTCTTGGACTGGTGTAATGCGTGGAACTTGAAAATAAATCCCTCAAAATCTTCTTTTCTTACTATTTCTTTAAAGAGGAATCAAATCCCATCATTGAAGATAATCCTACTACTAAAGTTTCTTCTCAAAAGAACCTTAGAGTGATATTTGACGAAAAATTTATGTTTGCTGATCACGTGACTTCTATAACTAACAGTTCTATGCGCTTACTTGGTCTTCTCTACAGATTTACAGAAATTAAGGACCTTCATTTATTGAGTATGTTCTATAAAACCTTTATCTTCCCTAAAATTGAATATTGCTCCCCAATTTGGAACATGGCTAGTATTTCTAATCGATCTCATATTGATTCTGTTCTGAACTCTTTTCTTGCTATAGGCAAAAGAAGAATACCATCAGTACGTAGCTTAAGCAAACCAGATTTATTATCCGTTCTTGGTCTCCACGTTCCCTCTTCTTGTCACAAGCTGGCAGATTTAATGTAATTATACAAGATACTTAACGGGAATCTTAGAACTGGAGAGTTGACATCTAAATTTTACTTCCGTGTTCCCTTACGAATAACCAGAAATAATAACCTCCTTCATTGTACCACGCCTAAGCTAAGTATACTCCAGCGCTCCTTGTTCCATAGGCTAGTAATTATGTACAATAATCTTGATTCAAATATTGACATTTTCGGATCTGAAAACACTTTCCATCGAACGCTAAATACCAATATCGGAGTTATGCATCTTGTGTATTATAATCGTCATGTTAGTGATATCAATTGCTGTGTTATGTGTTGTTTAAAATTTAATTTCATGTTATTTAGTTTGTAGCCATGTTATTTAGTTTGTTGCAATGTTATTTTGTTTCTGTGTAAAATGGCAACTCCAGCTGTATCTGAAACTTAATAATAAATAAAAATAAATAAATAAATCTGAGAAATGACGTCTTACGGCGAGCAGTTCCGGGTTTATCATCGTAACCCAGTCAGTCCACCAAAATGGATCAAGTGATAGAAGACATAAGTGCAACTTATACTTAGAGAAAAACTATAATACAAGCAGACTTAAGGTCGAGAAAACAAGAATTAATTAATTCTTCTTTAACTTCATCCTGACTTTTACCTACCGTAGTCTTAACCTAAGCCTAACATTTCCCTACCTTTTATCAGTTTATGCAGCTCAGACGACAAAGAAACAATTTAGGGCACGGTTTTACTAACAATCGCGAAGGCTCCGGTTTCTTGATAGCATCTCAGACATGATTTTCTTTATAAAACAGATTGTCAACACTAATAACTGGGGTGCTTTAGGACGGTTGCACTAACATCATTTTGATATTGTATCGAATAACGTTGATGCCAAGTTTCATGCGAGTACGACAATGATATGGAACAAATTTGAAAATTGATATTTTAAAGTAAGATGGCAACACTGACAACAGGGGGGACGGGAACACCCACAGTATTTTCCTATTGCGCCGAATAATGTTTGTCAATATTGATGCAAATAGGTATAACGCAGTGGTTCTCAACGTATTTTCATTCGGGTCTATATAACCTGACACCAATAGCAAGTGACTCGGTCTTGCGCGCGCTAAGCTTGCCTTGTTCCTTTTTTTTTTTTTTTTTTTTTTTTTCAAAATAAATATTGAGTGAATACAAGCAAGCATGTAGTTTATGAGATTTAATTTCTGGACACGGACAAACAGACGGATTAAACGGGATTATAAAATTCCTTTATTTTTATTGCTTCGCTATGAGGGAAACTTTACACAGTGTATTAGCTGTAATGCCTAGGCGCACATAAAGGGTTCTAACGACGTCATTTTCATCTTATGGAGTGCAATGGCAAACCAGCATCAGTTCACCTTGCCCTACGAACCTTTGCGTCATACACTCCTTGGTGCAGAACACCCATCATCATTATACATATATCCAGCTCAAAATGTTTTCTACTTCTTTGTAACTCAAACTGGTTATCCTTTGGAATTTTGCAAAACACGTACAAATAACAAAAGAAGATTAACAGACATTAGAATTACAGATAAGGATAAAACTCAACATTCATACCTTGAAATATATATTGGGCTTTGGTTTATTGAGACGAATACCAACGCTTTCCAACTCCTTCTCAAGGAGATTCCGCTGCACATCACCTTTCGTTGCATCCAACATCATTAAGACTAAGTCTGCTGTTCTTGCAACAGCAATCACCTGGAATGGGGGGGAAAAATGGTTGTGAAGCTTTCTACTTATCTTTTTAAAACACACAACAAAACTTTAATAAATTAAATCTGTGTTTTATTTATTTAATTAACTTATCTGGGCATTTACTGTCATCCGAAACAAGCATCAGGGATGTCATCCTTCCGTGGGTACGCTTCCTAGAAAGGCATTGGTAAGACAGCGGTCAGGGGCTTTATGAATTGCTGGCATTTTCCTTGGGGGACAGGAGAAATTCCTAGAAAACAGGGTGCTCGGCTGCAGGACTCGAACCCAATGCCAATTCTAGACCAAGGGGGGATGATGTATTTCAATCTGCAGGTTTTTTTTATTATTATTATTTTACGAAAGAAGAATTAAAATTTGAAGTGTATATATAATACAACCATGCCTTTAGTGCTGTTACCGCCCATACAATTCATTTTATCTTATCTTACAACCATGCGTTACATAAAATTGATTCATATCAGGATCAGACGATCACATACATACAGCACACTCAATTTGGCCAAAGTCGCTATATCTGCTTATGACATCTATGCACACAAAAGTACTATTCTATTTCAAGCACAATCGAATTCATACTGTCAACATCCAATATGCTTTGCTCCATTGTGCGATTTGTAGCCGGGGATGGTTGGGATTATCCCCCTCTGGAAAGATGTTTCCTGGCTCCTTTTATCAAAATATATCCCAAAATTGGGGTATAAATGGACGTAAAATACAGAATTATACGTCTCTGACAAATTCTTTCCCCTCTGTGGAAAGTACACAAATCGAACACTGCTTTGCTCTCTTCTTTTAAGTTCTACTAACAAGTAAACCTATCGATGCTTCAAACTGCTTTTTCGACCAAACTTGGTAGAGGAGTGGGTGCATCAGAAAACCACCAGAGAGAATGATTAGAAGTGCTTTCGTCTTTAAAGACGAGCGCAGTGGCCAAAAGTTTGATTAATTTAAGAATAAATACTTATAGTGAGATGTTAAGTCAGAACACACACACATTAAATTGTAAAATGCTTGAAATAGTGGAAAACAAAACACCTGAATACATACTGGCTCAATGTGCTCTTTTAGTGAGTACGTTTCTCATGGGCGCCATCTTGAATCTTGCTCGATCTTTTTAAATGAGAAGGGGGTCATGGAACCTATCACTATAGGCTAGAATTTTACCAGAAATACATTAGTGAAGTCAGTTTTGCCATAAATATACTTTGAGAGATACTGGAATGTTACATGAATAGTCGGGAAATACTCTGTTTTTCTTGGAAAAATGCAAGAAATTGAAACCTAATCCACAAGTAATGAGTACTGGGTATTCATGCGCACTGGATATTCACTTCTTGCACTATTTCAAGAAGAACAAAGTATTTCCAGACTTTTCAATCAAGTACACATATTTATGTAATATCTTATTATCTCTCTCAAAAATTCATTTATGGCAAACCGAGTTCCCTAATAAATTTCTGGTAAAATTCTAACCCAGATTGATATGTTACATACATGACCCTATTCCCATTTGTAAAAAAATCGAGCATGATTCAAGATGGCGGCCATGACAAATGTACCCACTAGAAAATAGCGCATTGACCCAGTGTATTTGTTTTCCATTATTTCAAGCATTTTACAAATAAACGTGTGTTTCCCGACGTACATCGCACTGTAAGTACTTTTTCTTATGAATCAAACTTTTGGCCACTGCGCCTGTCTTTATGGACAAAAGCACTTTTAATCAGGCTTTCTGGTGGTTTCCTGATATATCCTACTCCTCCACCAAATTTGGTCGAAAAATCAGTTTGAAGCACCGATAGGTTTACTTTTTAAGAAGTGCAGAATGATTCACATAAACTTCCCACCCCAAAAAGCCATAAGCAACAAGACTCTATCATCCAAAACACGTCTTACATACTGAAAGTAACGGATGAATTTTTACCATTGTATACGCGAATATTGAGGGAAAAAATTCTTACAAAGATGAAGTACTAACATAAAACTCTACTATGATTCAACACTGAAGTATATTTTCTATTCAAAACTTTTGTCTTAAAGTACCCGAGAAAGGGCTCATAAGAGGAATAAAAATAAAATCTACGATTTTAACGGCAAATTTCAGAACAACAGTAGCCTCAATTCACTGCAAATTGCAATATCCATACGAACCATTCATTTAATCGCAAGTAAATATTCGCCGAATATGGGATTTCAATCTAAATATAAGAAACGTTACTTCTCCATTACTGGTTTCAATGTATCAAACGAACATTTTATCCTTCCTGACATAATCATGAGTGGACTTTTAGATATTTCCATATTGCACACTGCAAAATTTACATTATTGCACGTCAATTTACATGATTGTCTTCAGTAATTTTGAGACGTAAAAGGGAGGCAGAAATATCTACAATAGATGAAGGTGTTATGAAATTTAAACGAAGTATGTGCAGTGGACAAGATGCAAAAATCAGAAGGTCAGAAACTATTTTCAATTGGGCAAGTTACTAGTTTGTTGTGTTGTTGCGTCTCTTTTAGCTTTGTGTAAAGAATTTACGAAAGAACGTGCTTTTACTTGATTTTAACAAATAACTTCGCTGACACGTCAAGGACAAAAACATATAAAAGCAGATATTACGTTACAGTTTCGACACTCCATCAGCGTCTTCCTCAGACTAAACGCCTCTGAAACTACCATTCACTAGTCATCTAATTACATACTTCCTACCATTTCCACCTGTCAGTTAAATGCCACTCCCAATCCATCTCATGTGGCCATCTCGCTAAAAAAAAAATCCCTTTACTTACTTATCCATCAATCACGTACGATCTCTCATTAAAAATTCACTTTCTGTCTCTCTAGCTCATTAAAAGTATCTATTCCGGTGTCTTGAAGAATCGTCCCTTCCACCTGTTAATCAAATACACTTCCGAACTAGTATCATATAAACATTTCATAAATCAAACAGAAAATGAATGAGAGGTCGCGAGAGACGTGACTGACGGATGAGTAAGTGTAAAGATCTTTAACGAGACGATTGGAAGTGGCTTTGATTGACAAGTGAAAGAGGTGGTTCTTCCGAACAGTAATAAAGATAATCTTAATAGGTGAGAGACAGAAAGTGAATTTTTATTGAGATATGTGATAGGTGGATAGGACGATCTCCGAGTATTTAACTAGATGATTAGTGAATGGTAGTTTCTGAGGCGTTTGAGGAAGACACTGATAAGAGTGTCGAAACTGTAACGGATTATCTGTTTTTATACGTGGGTCATTTAGACTGAAGTGGCAACATATCTGGGAAATGAAAAGTGTTACTCACGTGAACATGGTTACATTCCCGTAATGTAGCCCCACCTGCCTAGTGAATGCGTTTTCAGATATCTGGCAAACGCTGGATACCGTTCAGAGCCCTCGTTTATGAGAGAGTGCCCTAAGGTACGAACAATGCTGGAAATATTACAGAAACGTTGTCCCCGAAGTGGTTCTTTCAGTTTTGGAAACAAATCATCAAATTCGCAAGGGGCTCATATCTTGGCAACATGGCGGGTGCTCCAGTACCTCCCAAACCCATCGTCATAAGAGAGTCTGCACCGCATGGGCAATATGACATCTGGCGTTATCGTGAATCAGAATTGGTCCAGACTGCAGGAGATGTGATCGCAATGCTGGCGGCAAATGGTGACGCAGGTACGAGGCATAATACGCAGCATTTACGGTAACCCCTGATGACACTTGATGTGAAAGGATAATGCCTCGTTGTCACAGGACATTATCATTATGACCTTCACGTTTGACCGTTTTCGGTCGTGGGGACGCTGGATGACGTCATTCAGTGGATTGCCGGTTTAATTCTGGTTCGTAAGATCTACCCAATGTTTCATCACTCGCAATAATGCGGTGCAGAAAATCAACATCTTCCTGCGCGTAATGTTCAAGGTGTAAGCGTGCACATTCCCATCGGTGCTATTTTTACACTTCCGTCAGGACATGCGGTACCCATCTGACTACAATCTTACGCACGCCGAGATCTTGTATTAGCATGTGGTACACTGGCGCAGACAAAATATTAAGTTCGGTCTGAGCCTTCCACAAATAAAATAAAAAAAATATTCAGTTCATTACCCAGTTCACTACACGTCCATAGCCGATCATGTTCGAGCAATGTTCACAGTGCTTCCACATGATGGTTCGTAGCCATTCGAATACGGACCCACCATGTTCTTTGTCTGCTGACTGGCACCCCGCCTCGAATTCCGCACACCATCTCGCAACCGTCCGTCACCACACGCTTCATGTTCTTTGTGGTTGTGACTTTTATTTCGACCTCGTGCCACCTTAAACTTGATGAACACGCTATTCTGCACGGGTAAACATTGTTTAGGGCAATATGTCACACCCAGCTCACTTGGAACTGCGTCGACTGACCACACACACTGAATTACGGGAACACGAACACGTCGACACGATCGCTACACCGCCCAGGAACACACTACGTTCATCATTTGTCTCCCGGACAAAAGACAAGCGAATGACCCGTGTATTTTTGTCCTTGCCTTGTCAGCGAAGTTATGTTTTCGTTATATAAATACAAGGCCTAATTGTTGTTATACTCGACTTTCCACACTTTATCATTGACTTTTTTTAAGGCCTCGCCCCGAATTTCCTTGACCAAAATTAAATTTCCTGATTTCAGCTCTGTAGCAAACGTGATTAGATATTTCAATCACACCAAAGAAAAAACAGCCATTACCTGCCTTCCTCTTCCTTTGCCTTGGGAAGCTCCTTCTATGATTCCTGGCAGATCAAGTAGCTGGATATTTGCCCCTTTGTATTCTATTACTCCAGGAATACAAGTGAGAGTTGTGAATTCATACGATGCAGCTTCACTCTGCGTAGTGGTCAATGTACTAAGTAATGTAGACTGTAAACAAAAGAACGTATTAAATGTTAAAATTATTTTGCTGACTACGAACTATGCTTAACTAGGAAATCTTACAGAGCAGAGAAATTGAAATAAGCGAGTCGACTTGATCTACTCCATGTTTAAAACTGGAAAAACAAACTCACGCACATGGCCGATCTCAGATTTCTGTAGCCGAAAACCATCTATTAATGAGGCGTTATCACTATGCTAAATGTGTCATCTACAACTTTAACACTTTCAGAGATCTTAGGCATCAAAAGTGTCTATGAAATATGATTAATATGAAAGGTGGAGAGGCTACGCATATTGAAACAACAGACAAATACAACTACCAGTAAGTTTATGCAGCAAAACATTATTAATGGTAAGTACAAATAAAAATATAAGGATATAAAATAATTTTCTTTCCCTTACCTTTCCTACAGAAGGAAAACCTATCAAGGCCACTCTGGCATCACCCGATTTTAGTACATCGAAACCATCGCCCTTTTCTGCCTTTTTCGGTGGTTCAAGAAGTTGAGCTCTGTATTTAGCGAGTTTCGCTTTCAATACACCCAAGTGATACTCAGTCGCTGCAAAACAAGAATTACTGCTCTAGAGACAACATTACACAAATAAACCCAACAAAATTCAAAACAAACAACATTGGTGATGGTCGAGGAATGTTAGTCAATGTACGACAGCCAAAATGGACAAATCGCAAGTTCAATCCAATTCAAACCTTCATTACCAACGTGTGCGGAATTCAGCTGAAACTATTCTCCCACCTAATCCGTGTTAGTAATTAGTACAGCGCATACTGCTAAGTATGATCCAAAGCAATAATAATAAATAGTTTGCGTAGTAACTACTTAACGGATAAAAATTTGGCCTTGGTACTTTTAAGGTAACTAGTACTTTCCTCAAATCTACTGGCTCGCTTTTTTTTTTTTTTCTTCCCTATGGTAAGGTATGTTACTGGGACGAAGTTCATGAATTGTGGTTGCAAAATATTGCATACTTTTGTTTCCTAAAATCGTTTTTCGTTTCCTTCAGCCTCGCTTTGGTAACAGTGTCCACCTAGAATTTTAGGGAAATACAACGGAATTACCAGAAAGGTTTGTCAAATTCTCACGGACAACCGATGATGACATTTGCAAAAGCCATCGAGTAAGAGACAAGTGGTGCATTATCAGCTGTGAAGTATGGTATCCCTCCCTCAACATTGCGCTGCAAACTTAAAGGGAAGCATACAAAGTGCCAGCTGGAACTCCTACAGTTTTCTCCGCTGAAAAAGAACAGCTGCTGGTGGCCAGCGCCATCACTGGTTCAAATTAGTCCCAATTGGCTTTTCATGTTTTGCTTAAATCAAAGTACACCACAGAATTTTGCATTTTCCTTATTTATTACAGTTATCTGACTCAAAATCTGGACAAAGATACCATTATAGGGGTAACTTTGTACAGGGAATTCATTTCTGCAGCAAAAATTGGGGTGGACAAAGAAACGCCACCCACCGGTCTACGGTAGTTCAAACATTTATAGCAGGTGGCTCAGTACTAAGTACATGGACCATTACTAGTACACTCACCCTAGTTTTGGCATTTATTCAGTATATGGCGTTCACTTTCCTGCTAGGTTAGGTCATGTAGGTTACGTTGTTAGCGCATACCTTCCGCAGTTGGAAGACGTATACCGAACCCGTAATTTATCACAGTAGCACATGAGTGAAGTACATATAGTACAAAAGTACCTTAAACAAACCTTGTACCTGCGAATCGATTTCGAACATCGGAAATAGTAAAATCTGTACGCTTATTTTTTAAATTTAAACTGGCTATCATTTTCGATAGTACAGCCTATGAGACAGCAAATGAGAGGTAACAACACATCTACAAGGCGGCACGTAATTGCAATTTGTCAAATCAGACATTCCCGCTTGCACATAAGGATATAGTGCTAGTTGCGTGACTCTTTAATCTACTTGAGTAGACCCAGTTATAACAAGTCATTATCCTACATATTTTTATTTACCATACATATGAAAATCAACATATGAGAACCATCGCTCCATAAACCAGCCACTTAGGCCGACTATTAGATTACCTTTGTTTTTTTGGGTTCGCGCGATCTCCTTTTCAATTTCCGCTATTTTTTCGAGAATACCCATTTTGTAAAAGCTTCAGATAAATATTAATGACAAAGAGTCAACAAGTAAAGCAAACTACAATTTTTTGCTTTGCTCCACGCGACCGTACCACACAGAAAGTAAAGCCTTCACTTCGTTCAATTTCAATAACTAAGTTAAACCAACCACAAGACTCAAGTCAGATTATCTCACCTAAAATGATAAATATAAGTGAAAAATTATTTCATGGGTGACAATTCGTGTTCACAAATAGCTTGTTCTTTAAAA